>CAKNXH010058913.1:33125-117631 GCA_932178445.1 Andricus quercusramuli
GCATCCGGCTGTGTCAAGTCGGATGCCATGTGAGAGCGCCGACCAAGGCCATGACTGTTACGATGTAGAAGCATGCATCCGACTTGACACAGCCGGATGTCATTTGAGAGCGCCGACCAAAGACCATGACTGTGACGATGTAGAAGCATGCATCCGACTCGACAAAGCCGGATGCCATGTGAGAGCGCCAACCAAGGCCATGATTGTGACGATGTAGAAGCATGCGTCCGACTTGACATAGCCGGATGCCATGTGAGAGCGCCAACCAAGGCCATGACTGTAACGATGTAGAAGCATGCATCCGACTTGACACAGCCGGATGTCATGTGAGAGCGCCGACCAAGGCCATGACTGTTACGATGTAGAAGCATGCATCCGACTTGACACAGCCGGATGTCATGTGAGTGCACCGACCAGGCCATGACTGTGACTATGTAGAAGCATGCATCCGACTGGACACAGCCGGATGCCATGTGAGAGCGCCGACCAAGGCCATGACTGTGACGATGTAGAAGCATGCATCCGACTTGACACAGCCGGATGCCATGTGAGAGCGCCAACCAAGGCCATGACTGTAACGATGTAGAAGCATGCATCCGACTTGACACAGCTGGATGCCATGTGAGAGCGCCAACCAAGGCCATGACTGTGACGATGTAGAAGCATGCATCCGACTTGACACAGCCGGATGCCATGTGAGAGCGCCAATCAAGGCCATGACTGTGACAATGTAGAAGCATGCGTCCGACTTGACACAGCCGGATGCCATGTGAGTGCGCCGACCAGGCCATGACTGTGACTATGTAGAAGCATAAATCCGACTGGACACAGCCGGATGCCATGTGAGTGCGCCGATCAAGGCCATGACTGTTACGATGTAAAAGCATGCATCCGACTTGACACAGCCGGATGTCATGTGAGAGCGCCGACCAAGGCCATGATTGTGACAATCTAGAAGCATGCATCCGACTTGACACAGCCGGATGCCATGTGAGAGCGCCGACCAAGGCCATGACTGTGACAATGTAGAAGCATGCATCCGACTTGACACAGCCGGATGCCATGTGAGTGCGCCGACCAGGCCATGACTGTGACTATGTAGAAGCATGCATCCGACTTGACACAGCCGGATGCCATGTGAGAGCGCCGACCAAGGCCATGACTGTGACGATGTAGAAGCATGCATCCGACTTGACACAGCCGGATGCCATGTGAGAGCGCCGACCAAGGCCAGGACTGTGACTTTGACTGGCATGCATCTGGCCGGACGCGGCCAAATGCTATGTGTAGCATGTACCTGAATGGACGCGTTCAGGTGATATGTGAGTGCGCCGTATAGGGCATGACTATGACACTAAGCAGTTGCAACTGAACCGACATTCGTTCGAGCGGCAATTCATACTGAATTGACATCAACTTCTTACGGAGTTCCTTGCAAATTTCGTTTTATGAAACTTATCTTAGCAATAACGGTATCCAAGATCTGAAGGTTGCACATTCCAAATTTTTCTGTTTCTTGACCTCTAATATATTTCGACTTCCTCGTTCATATCACAAAATGGGAACTTTAGGATTATGTCTTGTTATCAAACTTGTTATTGATCAGCAACCTACTAAATAATTTTCGATATGAGAGCTATGGAACTTCTGAAGAGTCAATTATCCCTGATAACTTCGATTACCAATATCAAAAGAAATGTGTTTTTTTGGCTGAGCGACAAAGAATCATTCCTGGATTGCTCCGCAGCCAGATTCAGTTCTCGAGCTTATTTCTAGATACGCAGATCCCTTCATTCGTGCTTGGAGAAAAAGATGCCATTGCCAGGGACCTATATTTCACTGAGTATCAGTTCGACTCTATCCAAGCTTTTTACGTCTTCGACAATCCTGCATTCACACCTCAGGAGAATTTCTGCAAGGAGCTCACCAGATACTCGTTTTCGTATGTCAACGATTGGAGAAGGACACCTTGCTGACGAGGATTATGCCCCCCTTATGTCTGACTATGACAGGTTGGGGCACACGCATATTATTCCTCCCACAGAAACACATCATGCAGTTTGGCGAGATACAGATGGTGGTCCTTTACTTCGCATTGTCTTCAATACACCGTGAGGGACTTCCTCAGGATCTCTTCTTGAATAATTAGTTTTTCCGCAGGTCCGAAACCGCAAAATGACCTTGATGCCGTCTTGATGCGATGGGGATTTCCTTGACTTGTTTTCTTTGGTAATGTTGAACAGATGTATTGCCAGATTAGAGTTGATGAAGGAGATGTCGACCTTCAACGTGCCGTTTGGAGGGAACCAGGAGTGAACGAAGATGGTCACTGTCAACTTTGGACTCCAACCTAGGGAATGTCCTGGAGATCAACTGATTCAGCTGTTTAATCTTCGGGAGCCGCCTGGGATCCTGTATCTGACGAATTCCGATTGGGAGCACCAGCAATCGAGAGTGAACGCCCGATCACTAAGAGGAAGGTTCTTGCTGCTATTTCCTGGCTCTCTGATCCAGTTGACTGGCTTAGTCTAATCAGTATCGTCTCGAAGATCCTGACGCAGGATCTCAGTTGGGTCAGATACTCCTCTTACTAATTATTTACTCCACAGGTGCAAGACATTTCAGAAAAATGGACTGGGCCGAAACGTGATCTTTAACTTGGAGACGTCGTGTTGATTATCATCCCTTCTCTACTCCGACGTGAGACATGGCCGTGGAGGACGAGTAGCAAATGTTAGTTCCGGACAGGATGAACTTGTGTGATCTACCCATCTTAAAACTTTCTTTAGGACCGTCAATCACCCTATCGTCAAATTGTTTCGGTTACCAGTCGTGCGCTGACTCCATGCGGTCCATTGTGTTCCATGGCGGGCGGAACTGAATTTTTCTTATACCTGGACATTCATTGTGTGCGTCATGGCGGGCGGCACTCAACTCTTGACGTTTATAAGTGGAAGTTGTTTCGTTCAGCGAACAAGGCGGGCGGGATGTTAATAATTTATTTCATGTGCTGTTCTTGTTTGAGTGACCTTCAAGGTTTCATTGGTAATCAGATGGTTTTCGCCCAATGCTCTTTCTCCTTGAAGGTCTCTCTCTGTTCTTTGAGTTTCAGGTGCTTTCCTTTCCGTAGAAGTGGGGAGTCAGGTAGTGGCATGAAGCTCCTTTGTTGAGCTTTTGTACCTTCTTCCTAGCTTTTCTGTTCCTATCAAGGTGTCAGCGTGTGCGGTTGCTCTCGGTTGTCGCAGCAAGTGGAATTCGGATGTGCTACATTTTTCGTCTGGTCAGGTGTTTGAGTGTTGTTGATTTGAGATTCAGTGTCGTTGCTCATTTGTGCTTCTTGTGAAGTTGTTCCCGACTCGATCGTCTTCTGGTGTTGCGGGAAGTGACGAGTCGGATGACGTATGTCCTCCAGTTGCGTCGGGATCGATCGTTCGCTGAACGATCGTAGTCGTAGCTTCCGGAGGCTACATCTGTTCAAATTTTCTACAAAGGCCCAAAGCCTTTTTTTGGATCCAGAAGGAGTTCTCTACTGGAGAGGCTCGGGGACCCGCAGTTTTTGGATTAACCTTGAAAACAGGTATTTAGACGTTCCATCATAATCATGGTGATACATGTTGTGATGGCTTGTTGGTCAACTTTGACATGGATCAGTGTAATCATTAGATTAGTTATTTTGAATTTAAAAATTCAGAATCTGTGGATCTGAACGACTATAACCCTAACGAAAATTAAAATTGTAATTTTCTTTAAGGATCTCCCAAGCCGTTCGAAATACGTAAAAACAAACAACATTTTCGGTACCGTCGTCGAACAAGTACAATATAAATGAAAATCCGTAAATGAATTTATTCAATATATTTGAATATATTTGTTCCTGGGCCCCCAAAGGTGTAAAATCCTTTGAGTTTGAAATTCTATCTGCTGAATTAAGAAAAATATCTCAATTGTAAAAAAGAAGTAAAAAATATCAAAATATTGCATATTATCACTTAATTTTTATCAAGTATAGACCGATGCAAATCGGTTTATAATGAATTTATCCAGTCCTCATAGTTGTAAATGATTCATAGTGCATATATTTTATTATATTTATATATATTTATATATACTGTTTTATTTATTTGAATACTTATTAAAATTACATGTCTCTAATTTAATTTACAAGTGTCGAGATGGAAAGTTGACAGCGGCACTATAGACCGATTCACTTGGCGGTTCTGTCCACAAGCCGAATCCTTTTTTTTCAATAATTGGAAACTGTGTTTAAGATGAGTCAAGCCTACGTGGACCTTTAAAGTTTCGGTCACGCCTGTGCTCTCGAATGCCTTGGCAAGCTCACTCACATGCTTTTCCAAGTCAGGTCCGACATCTTTTGTAGAAAAGCAACATGTCACATCTTGTCCATTGCTTTTATAGCTGCAATGCACGGAACTTGGTCATTAAGTTGATCTGCATGCTTGGCTACATGTGGGGCAAGGTAGCCAACAAAAGGCAGATCAAACTGAAAAGACTGAAAAGTGAATCACTTGTGGCGGCCCTCGACGAGGACGCTAGAAGAAGATATAAACGCGCTTATGAAACCTCGGACAGCAGCAACGAAGATGTCATATTAATTTTTCCGATTCAATTAATTATTTTCACGCATAAAGATAAGAAAGAAAAAATACCGGAATTTACAATGTGTGATAAAATTATTGAACCAAGGCTACAAGTTTTATACCTTGGTGTGATATTGCAATATAGACTGAGCTTTACTGCGCATGTAAAAGCGAATTAAGGAAAAGTGACCAAAATGATAGGATTATTGTATTGTCTAATCTGTAGAAGAAGTAAGCTTAGTATTAAGAATAAAACTATTTTGTACAACGTCACTATTAAAGCACTGATGCTATACGCGGCACCGGTCTGGAGTAACACAAATAAAAGCAATATACTTATGATACAGAGAGCACAAAACAAATGTATTAGGATGATAACTGATGCAAAACCTAGAGAGAGAAATATTGATCTACATAGAACACTCAATTTGCCTTATGTACAAACAGAGATATATGATATACTTACTTATGATTACTTATACTTGATATGCAGGAAGCGAAATTATTAACAAAAGACGAAGCACCGTTCAAAATGAAATATAAAATGCCATATCACATATTAATAGACAGGTAAAATGACTCACCCCAGCATCATAGTTTGTAAGTTCTAGTCCTTAGGTTTAAGCTCAAAATGTATACAGGGTGTTTTTTTAAACTTGAGACAACGGAATATCTCAAAAAATACGCATCCTACGGAAAAAATGTCTGGAATAAAAACTTTTTATTTTCGAGGGGAAAAAAAGATTTGTTAACATTTACCCCACCCCCACCCCCACAGAAGGCAGGGGTGGGGTAACTTTGTAATTTCAAATGGCAACCCCAATTTTTTATCACAGATTCAGATTCTCCTTTACGAAATACGTAAGTTTTATTCGGAAAATTTGTTTCGATTCGCGATAGATGGCGCTGCAATTGCAAAATTAAGCACCCCGAAGGGAATAGACAACTACTACGTCCGCATCGTTATTCCTGGGTAGAGCTAAAAGTAGTGTCAACAATTTCGTTTTTCGCAATTGCAGCGCCATCTGTCGCGAATCGAAACAAATTTTCCGAATAAAACTTACCTATTTTGTAAAGGAGAATCTGAATCTGTGATAAAAAATTGGGGTTGCCATTTGAAATTACAAATTTACCCCCACCCCTGCCTCCTGTGGGGGTGGGGGTGGGGTAAATTTTAACAAATCTTTTTTCCCCCTCGAAAATAAAAAGTTTTTATTCCAGAAATTTGTTCCGTAGGATGCGTATTTTTTGAGATATTTCGTTGTCTCAAGTTAAAAAAAACACCCTGTATAACTAGTGGGTTTTGTAATAACAATTTTTTTTACCCAAACAGTATTATGAGGAGCGAAAGCATAACTAACTTTAGGATTTAAAACGAGCAATAAACATGAACAAATAGGCCGCGTTCGATACAGCGAACTAGACACCTAAATCTGTTATAGAAATAGACAATATCGTATAAATGTATACCTATTGTACAAATTTAACTTTTATGGTCAATAAAGAAATTTCAAAATAAAAAAAAAACATCGTGACACACGTACGTGGACTGCTTTCTCTACACCTAACTGGTCATCGCCAACAAAAAAAACTGCTCTTCTTAGAGCAAACCCTAAACGATTTTCAACGTAGACCACACAGTCCTTCTCAGGGCTGAATTCATGCTATTTTTGTGCTTAATTTTTTTTCTTATCTCTGTCGAACGCACTACGATCTTGTACCTTTTGGTACCTGATCGAAGTTGAGATTCGGAATCGAAGTGCGATTGCCCCTCCCGGGGTGTCATCCTTGACGATTTCCGAACTCTCACTTCTTGGGGGTCTTCGCGCCCCACCCGTTGAACGCACTACGATCTTGCACCTTTCGATACCTGATCGAAGTTGAGATTAGGAATCAACGTGCGATTGCCCCTCCCAGGGTGTCATCCTCGCTGAATTCCTAACTCTCGCTTCTTGGGGGACTTAGCGCCCCAAAACCGTCGAACACCTAAAGATCTCGTATCCTTAGATACCTGATCAAAATCGAGTTGGAGGCTGGATAGACTACACGGATGGGACTCAACCCGCGTCAGAAAAGGGCCCGGGCCATTCGGCGACAAAGGGAGGCCGAACTTTAAGAACTTCGGAAGCGGGGATATTTCACCGCTATACCTGCAAAACAAGGTTTGCCAGCGCCGTCCGAGCGGAACCCCGCAGCTTCAAGGATGCTATCGCCAGTCAAGCGGCCACCGTGTCCGCTTTTGCACATTGACACTCCCGTCACTCCGCGACCTCCAACGCCTCCTCCGAACGAACACCCGGCGTATCTACTTAATATCCGGAGGACGACTCACTCCTTATACACGGGATTGAAACGCCGCCTAGTGTTTCCACCACAGACGTTAGCTTATCCGAGAGACATCGAAGGACATCCGGACATACTCCGGGACCGGGAGGAACACGAGTTTGTCCTCGAAAAATATTTCAAGGGGATGCAAACCCCGTCAACATCACCGAGGGTTGAACACCCCATAGACCTTCGAGAAAGCAGCGGCCCCTGTAGGGGCCACCACTCAATTATACGGAAGAAGGCTTCCCTGTCAAAACAACTTCTTTTCTACAGATTGAAAAAATTATAGAATAAACATTATTGATGATCCGACAAACTCCGAGAGATTGAAGAATTCCGTTGTCCACTTTCTATCTCGAGACTTGTAAATTAAATTAGAGACATGTAATTTTAATGAGTATTTAAATAAATAAAACAATATGTATAAATATATATGAATATATATAACTATATATATATGTATATATATTAAAAGAATAGTTCAGCAACCACTGCAGGTTCCCACTAAGAGCAAACGCCATCTAAAAAATGTCAACAGCCCCCAGTAGAACCGCGTTAAATCACACCTATGGCCACGTCTCACAACTGTGAGATGGGTGGTCACAGGGCACGACGAAATCACAACGACAGGCCGGCGAAACCCTCGTGTGTCTTGAGGACACGAAGCGACCCAAGGTAGACAGCTTTCTGCATCCACTTCGCTAGTGTCTTGACATATTTTTGGCACGCTGGTTTGGCTTTAAGGTTACGAACCAGTGATAGTTTCGCACCTCCTAGAGCACCAATCACAAGGACAATAACTCGCACCGAATACTTTAAGTACAGTCGTTACAGGTCTCTCTTAAGGTCTTCATACCTCTCCTCCTTTTCTTTCTCCTTTGCAGTGATGTTGTATTCGGACGGAGCCGAGAATTCGATCACGAATATAGTTCGTTTCTCGAAGTCCTGGAGAACAATGTCAGGTCTCGAGTGAGCAACGGAGACTGCTGCCCGAAAATCGTAGTTCCAGAAAATTTGGCACTTCTTGTTTCGGACAATGGACTCTATGTCGCTTGGAGCGTTCGGCAGGGCAGGGTCGCGATCAACACAGTAAGAGCGACAAAGATGGTAATAAAGTACTCTTAGGTCCGCATTATGTCTATAGATGTACGTCGTTCCTGCGTGAGTCGGACACCCAGATAGTATGTGTTCTAGGTACTCAGCGTGTGTATGACACGCTCTGCACCTATCACTGGGAACTTCTTGACATAAAATGCGGGCACGGTATGCTAAGGTGGAAATGACACCGTCCTGGCATGCAAAAATAAAACCCTCTGTACTTGAATTGAGCCCTGATGATTTGAGGAAAGCAAAAATTTGCTCCTTCGACAAGGCCTGCTTTTCTACATTTCTGTAAAAGTTTCCGTGCATATGCTTGTCGAGTAGATCTTGGTGAAATTTTCCAACATCTGCTTCCTTTATTTCGGCTTTTAGACGTGAAGCATCTAGATGGAGTAATGCACTTTCCTCACTTCTGGTGTTAAAATTCAGGCCAAAGGTCTCGGCCGCTTGCTCCGCGGCTTTGTAAAGGAACGCTCCTTCGCCAATCATCTCATGATTCCTGACCATTTTTAGGAGCGAATCTCTGCCATTAGCAACTATGTAAGCTATACTTAGAACAATTCGGTTATAAAGACACTGGAGTTCCAGAAAGTAATCTTTCCTTTCTTCAGATGAATTTTGGCACACACGTCCAAACCAAAGTCCATTCCAATCTCTCCTGTGTAGTTCTTGACGATATTTATAGCAGATTGAAGTTTGCTTTTACCAGAGACATAGTTTTTCAGGTCATCCGTATAAAATACATGAGTGACCTTATGCTCGCGCTGATTAGTGTCGCCACAGAGGAATCCAGGAGAATTTCGTAGTGCAAGAGATAGAGGCAGAAGTGTGATGCAAAGAAGTAAAGGGCTCATGGTATCACCTTGAAAGACGCCCCTCTGGAAGGTGACGTTGTTCGCTATCAGACGATAATTTTCTAGATGAGAGAGTAAATCTAGTTTTCCAAAGAGGCATCAATCTCTCTATGCATCTCACTATGTGTGAATGTACCTTCAAGCTTTCCAACAGACACATGATAAGTCTATGAGAGGTTGAATCAAAAGCTTTCCGGTCGTCAATCCAGGCCATTGACAGGACGCGCTGATGGGCTGCAGCATCTTTACAGACACACCTGTCAATTAGCAGGTTCTCTCGACAGCCTGCTACACCTTTTTTCGAGCCACGTTGTTCGTACATCTCTCGCCATACAGGCTCAATTCTTCGAATAATCCTGTTGTTTAGGACAGCTGTAAAGATCTTATACAGTGTGTTCAAACAAGTTATTGCGCTTTAATTCTCTGGGTTGGACTAATTGCCTTTTTTCGGCAGGAGTATAGTGCGTCCTAACATCAGCTACTGCGGAATAGGCGTCTCCGACTTTAAATATGAGGTGAATATGCGGGCCAAATCTTGGTGTATAAAAGTAAACTTCTTCCACCAAAAGTTCTTGATACAATCCTGTCCAGCAGCGGAAAAGTTCTTCGTGTCTCTAAGTGCTTTTTTCACCTCTTCGGCAGTGACTGATGGACATTCCTCCTCAGATTTTATAAGGTCTTCGCAAAACTCCTTAAAGCGGCTGCTATTGTCAGTATCTTCTTTCAACTCCAGTGTTTTCGGGATTTTGTATACCTCTCTCCAAAAAGTATCTACCTCCTTGGGCTTGGGTGGATTTTTTATAGAAACAGGGAGATCGCTGAAGAGGCGCGGTGGGTCAGCGAGAAACTGTTGATTCTCCCTGATCCATCTCTTCCTCTTCTATATTCTCTTCCTTGCGTCAGATAACAGCCGTATTGTGTCAACAATATGCTGCTTGATTGCCAGCAGCTTTGACTTGTTTAGTTTGTGATTCAAGATTCTTAGTTCTTGGGCGAACTTTCGAACCCTTTCCGTAAACGGTCTACCAGATGTTATGTAGTCAATCACACATTGAACACGGGACGCATTCTGTCTTGCCCATCCAATTTTCTTGTTCAGTTGATGCAAGCGTCTTTTGGTCTTTTGATCCATCGTCGGTTTCAGCCTTCGATTTGAATCAGCCAAAGTTCTTGCAGCACCATAAACTGAGCAATTGATGGTCCAGAGGTCAGACTCTTGCGAGAGGATTCGTAAATTTGCTACTATAAAGGGCATAACATTGCGTGCACTGTACAAAATTTCCTGTGATTTAACTATATTGGAAAAGGAGACTCAAAGTACCAAAATCGAAAGCAGGAATTTCACTATCAATGGTGTATTTAACAATGTTATAACAATAATTAAATTTTAAAATAAATTTATAACTGACTATTCGTAAAATTCATCTGTATTTCTTACAGCGTGGGCCGTGATACTGCCGAAATATCGCAGGGTTTGTGAAAGCGTCACATGGAATGTTACGCAAGCTTCAAGAACTTTTAGTTTAAAAATTTTTAAATTGTTAAATTATAGGAAAATTGTTTTATAGTGCTTCGAACAGACGTTGAAAAGGTGAAGTTATGACACTTTGAAAAATGCTGGAGGAACAGACGCTAAGAAAGTGAGTTCAGAAAAGTCAGATTATGGTTCTTTGATTGGTTGAGCATATTAATTTAGACAATATATACATACATACCATAATTACAGCACATTACAAAATTATAAAGAAGAAAAATATCGCTGACATGAAGAGTCCACAAACACAAATTGGAAAATGAAAACTCACTTTGCGTATGTCAAAAATTCAAGACTGGAATCATATAAACATTCTCATGAGTATAATACTCCATTCTGTAAAGGAGATGGCGCTACTATTAACCTGATCAAGTACGGATCCCATCCATATGATTTCCCTTGCTAAGGGCCGCGTACGGAGAGCCTCATCAGGGCCGCATCCGGGATAAGGAGCAAATTGGGCAATTTCTGCACGGGTGCGTCTGAATTAAATCCATTTGCGGAGTTAGCCGAGTTAGCGATAATGTTGCTTGTCTTGCCACTGTCGAATGCAGATGTTGAATGAGTTTTCAGCCAAATGAGCTTTATAAAAAACCATTTAAGAAACAGATTGTTGCTGCCTCTGCTACAAAGTATACTTCATATAAAGTACGGATTAAAACGAAATCATAAATTATAAGGGGGTCTCTGCGGCCTGACTACGGATCGCCCGTTATTTCTAGGTTCGATATACGTATTAAGATTTTTTATTTCCTATCATTTACCACTTCGGATTTTTCTGTCACTTATTCGCTTAAAGAGAGAGAGAGAGGGGTGGGTAGGTTAAAAATAAATTCAGAAAGTCCAGGCCAAGATTTCAATTAAATTAAATAAAAGTATCTAGTTTATGCTGTACACGTAAGTACCGACATTCACTTTTCTCGAAATCACGAATTCCCACAATCTTACCATTTTAAAACTCAGAAAACCCAATGACAAAATTACTCCGTCGAGACTACGCGCATTCTCACAAAGTCTGGAGGTTATGAAATTACCTATTATTAGTACCGAGTCTCAGCAAACACACAAACTAGTAATTCCGAAAAAAACTCGCGGCACTTATGGGAGCCGGGAAGCACAATGGTCGGAACACGTGGCTCTTATTTTTCTAGACTCAACATTTATTTAATAAGTGCCCGTACAATTGTTTGCAAATTTCATAGATAAGATGGTATGTTAAGGGGTTTGACTCCTCAGACTCATATTTCCTGTCTATGTACGTTTTTTGTTATGTTATAATGATACCGACACAGCTGACATTTTCTAGACCATTTTGTGACATATGGTATTCTAAATGTTAGGATTATGCTTAGTATTCTTTTGTGAAGAACGAAATATGATACTTCAATACAACAAAAGTAAATATGTAGATGTAAAAGTATTACATTTCTGAAGACGTTTCCTCTTTTACGAAGAGAATCATATCCAAGGAAAAGACCACGCAGCCTTTTAAAAACACATACACTTAAATTAATATATATGTACTATATTATAAACTAATGTTAGTGTCTCCTCAGAGAAGGGATGCATATTATGTGACAGTTTATGATCAGACATCTTAAAGACTTCACGCGAGATAATCATGTGTGACCGGTCCGCATATATACGCTGTATAATACGTTTGGCAAAACTTGTTTGAATTCGCGATAGAATTATGAAAAGAAGGTGCACTAAGGATTGGGTGAAAAGTTTATCGGTAAATGTGAAAAAAGAACTGAGAAAGGAGTGGATTCACTTAATAAGTAGATGAACAACTCGGAATCTCGGCTTGGCCCATCAAAATAATGTTTTTGAAAATAAATTGCCTCTAATGATGCTGGCTGTACAAGCTTTAAAAGTTCGGGGATTAAATAAAGTTTCGGCAGCAAGCAAGTTAGTGTCAACATGTATCAATCGTCGAAGACAGTTGTTGATATTTTCTGATGACAAAGGAATTGACGAACTTTTATTGAAAGCTCTTGAGGTCTCTGAAGAACTGGATACCGAACTTCATGATCGCGCACATCTGCGAGAACAAAAAAAGATAAACAGACCGGAAGAACTACAACCAGGACGGCCGACTGTGATAAAATACGCCAGAGGTAGTCAGATTGTAAATTCAGCACCAATTCCTAGTTCTGCTATTCAGGAGAACCAACCGATTCCTGGACCATCCTTCGAAAATAAGAATGTAAACGACCAGTTTAAGGTAGTTTCCGAGTCCCACACTCGTACAAATATTGGAGTCCCATGGGTCGCCTGTCGTTGTATGCTGTATTGAAAAAGTTGAGTGATCCCGCATACTCAATATCTTATTGCGCTCCTGGCTTAGAATTCGTAGTGTGTGTGTATACGTATAGTCACCAATCCTTTGTCAGCGGCAGATTCGTAAGATCGTGAAACGTCGAAATTTAAAACTAACCATCGCTGACCAGCTGTGTGTAAACGTGTGTATGAGTGTATCAAGATCATGCAGCAAGCAAGCAGGAGAGAGGGGACAGTGTTGCCGGATCGCGAATCTTTGACGTTCATTCGTTTGAAAGTAATTAAAATTTCGATGTTTTTCATTCGATTATTTAGAAAAGTACGTGGTGAAGGGATTTTATTATTTTTCTGACATATTTGTATTTTCAAGCAGCACAAGTAGACATATTCTTTTAATTTCTCTACCAGAGCATTTTATTACTACAAATTAAAATATGGAGAGTGCTTGTGCATTGTCCATGCATTGTGTGTTAAAGCAGTCATCTTTAACATTAATTATCTTGACATCAGTGTGGTAGAAAAATTTGAAATTAATTTAGCATATAAAAAAACATTCTACTTGAAATAAAAGCTCAACTTTAAACAATTCTACCAGAGATTGATTTTTTCGGAAACCACCTTGAAAAAAAGTATAATTCCGTTTTACCTTCAAGTGTGTCAGATGTATTGCTACCATCTCCACATGTTATTATGGTTTCGTTAAAAAGTGTTGGTGACAGTAATAGTGTAAGTGTGGTTCAACCTATTCCAACAATAGAACAAAGTGATACTATTCCACATATTGAAGATTTTTATAGTGACATTACTGACTCTGAACAAGAAGAGGAAATACAAGATGACGAAATGGAGAAAATAATTGTTCAACCTGTTACAAATGAAAAGAAAGTTCAATTTTTTGCGGTAGTTGAAACTATTGAAAAGAAAAATGAATCAGTTGAAGAAGAAGAAGAAGAAGAATAAGAAGAAATGGAAGTTGAGTCTATTTTATCTGACAACACATCGTTAGAATCAACATCAGCTGATTCCTCTACAGAAACATCATCAGATGATTCCTCTACAGAATCATCATCAGATGACTCCTCTACAGAATCATCATCAGATGACTCCTCTGCAGAATCATCATCAGATGACTCCTCTACAGAAGATGATTCATCGATAGAAGATGCATCTACAGAAAAACAAAGCGAATATGAGGAAGAAAAACAAGAGAAGAAAGAAAGAAGAAATGTAGGAGAAAAACGGAATGATGTTATGGAAACAGACCCAGATAGTTCAGCTGTTCTAAATGACATTGTGGATACTATAACCTAGGAACAAGACCCGAGTTCTCAGATATTCTCAGGGATTTTATAGGTAAGTTTACAAAATTATAATTGCATAAATTTTTGTGAAGACAAAATCTGTCATTCCATGAAATATTTGTAACAGTTTTCTTTTGTATTTGTTTGTTGCATACTAGATGATAATTCGGATCTTACGTTAGGACAAATGACCAGTTTTATCGATTTTAATATAGTTTCCAAACCAAGTACAAGTACACAAACTTCTATTGTAGACGATGATTTCGAAATTGTGTACATGCATTTAAGTAATAGAAAACCCAAACCGATACCAAGGACATGCAAATCCAAAATCATACATAGGATATGAATAGTAGGGCGGGCCGAATTACACGAAAGTTTCCGAATCGGATCGTAATAGCGCGGAAAAGTTGCTACTCGTTGCCCTGATCGCAATGAAAATTTTTTTTCTAGATCGGACCATATCTTCCGGTCGCACATCGCGTTCAAAGTTTCATAAAATCGTCAAAAATTGAACACGTTTTGGGATTTTTTCGTTCAATTTCGTTCAAAATCGGTATGTGACCTATTCTAAATATCCTTTAAATAAAAAAAACATTCCCCTTCTTATACCCCTCTCCTGTAAGGGTGGGGGGAGGGGCAAATACGATAAAAAGGAGTCATTTTATGGTCGTTATTTTCCTCGTGTGAAGTGTGCTGGTGCGATCGGCTAAGGCGTCAAAAGCGTCAAAATATAGTATATTTAGAACAGCATTAGGTGAATATGCATCAGCCGCAATATGATGGGTTGGGAGGGGGGAGGTGAGCCTCAGCGAGGGTTGGCCAACGGCCAAGCTGGGTGGGCGGCAGCCGGTTCTAGGAATTCGCCTTACCGCTGCGCGTAACGTGCCAACCAGACAAGGCGAGACGTGTCGAATTTTAGTATTTTACTGTGTATTTTAGTGTTGATTAGAGAAGGAGTTTGATTGATAATGACGTAGAGGACGCTCGGTCAAAAATTTCATTGTCCTTCATTTGGGCCTCCTGAAAGTCTGTACAAACAGGTTCTTGCTTCACATGCTGATATTTTGCTACACTGCCAGCATGTGAGATATTGTTTAACCGTAGTTTTGGCCAGTCCAAAACAGGATGTCAGCTTCTCTGCAGTAGCTAATGTCGTTGCTGATGATAGAGAGTCCATTTACACTAAGGCATCATTGCCAAAGGTCTCTCGCACGAGAATTATACAACTTATCAAAACACTTCACGATAAGTATTAATACATCCGTAACAAGTTAAACAGGCACAAAAAATACCTGAAAACACAAAAAGAGTACACATAATACATTTCTGACTGTCAAAAAACTTTATTTAACAGTCAGAAATATTTTTTATGTACTCTTTTTGTGTTTCCATGTATTTTTTGACCCTGTTAAACTTCTTACGGATGTAGTAATACTTATCACGAAGAGTTTTGATAAGTTGTATAATTCTCGTGCGAGAGACCTTTGGCAAAGATGCCTTAGTGTAAATGGACTCTATGGGGACGGCGATTTGTCAAGCTCAGCTTAGAGGGCAGCACTGTGAGTGGAGATATACCTTGTATGCAGGCACAAGGCATTATCTGCAGTTTCCTTAGTTTTTTGTCATTTGGAAAGCGATTTGCTTTTTTCTTTTTACACCCAACTGTCGCATGCACACCTGGCATTTCGAAAATAGTGATTTACGCTAACACCTCAATGCTTCGTTCGGAAGGACGTATATAATTTGAATAGCAGAAGCTACTACCGTTGGAACCGTTATCTTGTGTATCTCCACGCGCACTAGCGACCCTAGCGGACACAAATGTCAGTCGCCGTCCCCAAATCGTCAGCAACGACATTAGCTACTGCAGAGAAGCTGACATCCTGTTTTGGACTGGCCGAAGCCAGGGCTAAAGAATATCTAACATGCTAGAAGTGTAGCAAAACATCAGCATGTGAAGGAAGAATCTGTTTGTTCAGACTTTTAGGCGATCCCAATAAGGGACAATGAAATTTTTTAACAAGCGTGCTCGACGTCATTGTCAATTAAACTCCTTCTCTGATCAACACTCAAATGCACAGTAAAACACTAAAATTCGACACGTCTCGACTTGTCTGGTTGGCACGTTGCGCGCAGCGGTAAGGCGAATTCCTAGAACCGGCTGCCGCCCACCCAGCTTGGCCATTGGTCAACCCTCGCTGAGGCTCAACTCCCCCTTCCCCTCCCTTCATATTGCGGCTGATGTATATTCACCTAATACTGTTCTAAATATGATATATTTTAACGCTTTTAACGCCTTAGCCGATCACACCAGCACACTTCACACGAGGTAAATAACGACCAGAAAATGGCTCCTTTTTACGATATTTGTCCCTCCCCCCCCCCCCACCCTTACAGGTTGGGGGGATGAGAAGGGGAATGTTTTTTTCAGTCAAAGGATATTTAGAAGAGGTCACATACTGATTTTGAACGAAATTCTCTTACTATAGCTTACTAAGAAAAAATCCCAAAACGTGTTCAATTTTTGACGATTTTTCGAAACTTTGAACGCGATGTGCGATCGGAAGATATGGTCCGATTTATAAAAAAAAAAATTTATTGCGATCAGGGCGACGAGTAGCAACTTTCCACGCTATTACGATCCGATTCGGAAACTTTCCTGTAATTCGGCCCACCGAATCTACATCACTCATTTTTTTAAATAAATTTTCCTAGGAAAAAACCTTTTCACGCTTCATCTTTTATTTAAAAAAGTACATTTTTTGAAAACGAGAATAAGTTTTTCGAAAAAAAATATATGGGTTTCATTAGAAAAGAATGATTATTAATTTTTATATGAATCCAAGCGAAACTTGAAGCTGAATTCCAAAATACAAATTTTTCGGAGTAACTCCAGAATAGTCCTCTCCTTTTTTTCGACCGTCGTCTTTGATGAAATTTCGGAAAATATCAATATTTTCCGAAATTTCATTAAAGACGACGGTCGAAAAAAAGGAGAGGCAAATTCTGGAGTTACTCCGAAAAATTTGTATTTTGGAGTTCAGCTCCAAGTTTCGCTTGGATTCATATATTTCAAGAAAGTATAATCAAAACATCAGATGGGAACTTGGAAATTGGATAAACGTCCAAAGAAGATTAGTCCACCTGAAGGAACAGCGAACCTTTTTAATAAGATGTCGCAAGGAATCCCTGATTCCAGCACACATTCAAAAGCAGACAAATAAATTTCAATTGATAAATTTACATTATAAAGTCTTGCATAAATTTCTAAAAACTAAATTAAAATGTATATTTATAAAGTTCATGACTTTCGCAAACAATGAAAGAATACACGAAAAACTTATTGTAACAACATTTTTTTAGATAAGCAATTTTTCCTGAAGAAGGCCCGCATTGTGTGCCGAAACGTCGAAAAGGTTATTAAAGAACGATGTTTAAAGAGCTTGAATCGTTTTTATTTATTCTTTTTCTTCACTGATGGGACCGATATACCGAAGAAAATCAATATTTTCCGAAATTTCATTAATTTTTGTACTCGACTTTCAGTAAATTCTACGGCTACTCCTCGGAATCACACATGTAACCAGATCGGTGGAGGGAGATATGGAGGGGGGGGGGGGGGGGAGACGGTCGTATCAGCAGAAATGAAGAAGGTGCTGTTATCAATACGGAAGAAGAAGAACACGATGGTGTGTTGAATGCGGAACAGGAAGAAGAAGAAGAAGAAAGCGATGATGAAGAGGTGATTCAACCACCTGGATGCAGGTTTCTAATTTTAAGCGAAGCACGCAAAGAAGCCAAACGTTTTAGGATAGAAAGTCGACAAATGTGTGTATGTTTGCGACAACCTCTAGCTGAAACTAACGAAATGGAATGGTTAGAGGGTGCTATGCGTGATTTACATAATTATTTAAATGAGTCTTCTTCACCTAACGATTACATCGGTTCAACATTACACAGCGAGTATTTTTCTCGAGGCGCAGCCTGGCTTTCGTTTCGAATTGCAAGCAGTTTCAATGTAGAAGATATGTGGGAGATTTTTTGCAGTGTAATTCAAAGTGATGCCAAGTTTCGTTTAACTGATAACTTTGTTGTGACATCTATAATGGCAGAAGCATCTGTAGGTCAAGGTCAAGTGAAATTATCACACGAGTATGTCAGAAAAAAATCAATTTTAACCATATGAAATAATTTTAATTTATGTTTACCGCGCTATATTGCAACTGCATGTGTGTATGCCTTGCGTGGTGAAGTTAGATCAGGTACATTACACGATGCATGGAAAAATATCCGGTAACAATGCAGTAAAAAACAACGAGAATTTGCTGAAATGATTACTGACGGAGCTGACGTTATTATACCTGACACAGGTTGCGGTGTTCCGGAAATAAAGAAATTTCAGGAATATCTTGTAACAAAAGGTTTCGCGATTGTCGTATACGAATTTTCTGAATTTGGTAGAGGTCGACAACCTCTTTTCGATGGTACGTGTTATTTTAAAAATGCAAATGTGGTTTTAGAGCACACAATTTATATAATGCATTATGAGAGACGTTATCATTATCAACCAATTTTAAACATAACAAAGGCTATCGGTAGCAAGATTTATTGTTTTGCATTTAATATAGGTTACAATAGAGCAGCCAACCACAGATGTTCAAATCTATGTCCACAGTGTTAATTTCAACCACCTTGTGATACTACAATTGATCGGATCTATTCTTCCTATTGCCGAAGTTACTTTTATGGTGAATTTTGTCTTTCTCGCAGTGTTGAAAAATTATCACGTTTGGAAAGAAAAGCAATAATCATGAGTGTGGCATGAGTTATTGTAAGATTTGTAAAACTAAAAAGCCTTACAATCACTTGTGTTACATGAGGCCAATTAAACCTTGAAAGAACGACATGAAATCAATTTTTATTTTTTATGACTATGAGACATGTCAAAATAAAACACTCGAGGTTGATAATTCGATTCACATACATGAACCAAATCTTTGTTTTGTACATCAAGTTTGCTCAGTGAGCTTTGCAGAAGATAATGTAGAAAGTCTGTGTCAGTGGTGCGACGTACGTGAATTTATTTTTCAAGACGACCCTGTGAAACAACTCGTAGAATTGGCAACTCGTGAATAAACTTTTTTTAGTGGCGTTTTATGTATATCACATAATGCAAAAAGTTTTGATGCGCAATTTATTTTACGCTACTTAATTGAAGAAAAAGGAGTAGAACTTATTTTGAACGGTACAAAAATAATTTCAATGAATGTCGGAAAAACAACATTTTTAGACAGTTTGAACTATTTTCAGATGCATCCAAGTGCATTACCAAAAGCATTTCGGTTTACCAAATTCATTAGTTAAAGGGGCTTTCCCACATTTTTTTAATTTGACCGGAAAATGCAGAATACATTGGTGATCTTCCGCCAACAGAATTTTATTCATCGGACACAATGAGTACGTCGGCAAGAGATAAATGTTTAAAATGGTACGAAGAAACAAAAGCTTCAGGTTATCAATTTAATTTTCAAAAAGAACTTGTTTCTTACTGTAAATCGAACGTAAATATTTTGCCATATCAAAATATGACAAGTTCCCGCTTGGACATCCAAAAGTTTATATTGGCGATGAGTGTTGTGAACTACCAGGCCTCTCTAAGACATGTATTGATAGCATTGAAGGTCCTATAAAATGCACGATTTTACCCACGCGAAACTTATATCATCCTGTGCTACCTCTCAAGATGCATAATCATCTTTTGTTTTCGCTCTGTTAAATGTGTTGCGAGGAGATGCGTCAAGACGATTGTCCTCACGACAATCCTATCGATCGTCAAAGCACTGGAACGTGGGTAGCTGACGAAATAAGAAAAGGGGTTGAGTTAGGGTACCAATTGATTAGTATTTACGAAATATGACAATTTGAAATAACACAGTATGATAGTAAAACTAAAATAGGAGGTCACTTTGCCGAATACATAAATACGTTATTAAAATTTGAACAAGAAGCAAGCGACTGGCCTGACGATTCTATTACCGACGAAGCAAAAACAAACTACCTAATTGATAGGGGGAAAGTTGTGGGACGCAATGGAGGATAGGGGAGTAGAGAGAGGCCTAATTGAAAGGGTAAGGGAGATATATGAAGAGACCAAAGACAAGGTAAGAGGAGGGGAGGGGACTTCCGAGGGATTCTGGATGGATAGGGGTCTAAGGCAAGGGTGTCCACTTAGCCCAACGCTTTTTGCGATTTTAATTGCGGATATGGAAAGTAAGCTGGAGGCCGGGGTGGTAGGAGGAGTAAGGATAGGAGGGGTTAGAATTTGGTCACTAGCGTATGCAGATGACATAGTGTTGCTGGCAACCAGCGAGGAGGCCTTAAAGGAGATGATGAAGAGGTTGAGAAGATACCTGGATAAAAAGGGGTTAGAGCTGAATGCGGAAAAGTCCAAGGTTTTGGTGTTCAGAAAAGGAGGGGGAAGGGATAAGGGAAGGGAGTGGAAGTGGAAGGGAAAGGAGGTACAGGAGGTGAAAGAGTTTGTGTACCTGGGCTTCGTGTTTCGAAGGAATGGGGGAGTGGATGGTCACATAAAAGAGAGAGTGAGGAGGGCAAATGTGGTGATGAGGCAGGTGTGGGGGTTGGGAATGAAGTTATTCGCAGATGACTTTGGAAGGAGAATGAAATTGTTTGATTCACTAGTGATGAGTGTGCTATTGTATGGGGTAGAGGTGTGGGGGTGGAAGGAAAGTGAAGAGGTAAATAGAACGCAGGAGAGGTATGTAAAGTGGACCCTGGGGTTGGCAAGGAACACGCCTAATTATATTGTCAGGAGGGAGACGGGGAGAACGAGTGTAGGAATTCTAGCAGGGAGCCGGGCGTGTAAATATGAGGAGAAATTTTTGGAAGAGGGGGGGAGTAGGCTGGTTAGGGAGTGTTGGTGGGAGAAGGAGAACAGGGGAGGGGGTGGGAAGATGGAAGCGGAGAGGGAACGGTATTTTAGAATGAATGGATTGCAGATGGATGACGTGAGAAGGATGCACGAGGAAGGAAGGAAAGTTTATGAATTGGTTAAGCAAAACAGCATGGAGAGAGAGAAGACAGAAGGGGAAGAGAGAATAAGAGAGTCAAGATTTAACGGGAACTATGTGTGGATTATGCCAAGGGCAAGAGCGCAATATTTGTGTGTGAAAGGAGAGAAAGGAAGTCAGGAACTTATAGCGAGGATGAGGTGTGGGTGTATAGAGGGTTTCAATAGGTTTTGGCTCTCTCGAGAGAAGAGGATGTGTGAACTGTGCGGAAAGGGGGATGCAAGAGTGGAGCACTGGCTGGAGGAGTGCGGGGAGGTGGAAAGAAGTGAGATAAGCATGGAGGCATTGCTGCATGAAAAGGGGGAAAGAAGGGCAGTAGCATGGGTGAAGGGAGTGGTGGGTAAGATGGAGATGAAGAGAAGGAAGGAGGAAGAGGAGTGGAGAAGGAAAGATTGTAAATAGGAGAGAAAGTAGATATAAGTGAGATGTAAATATTGTAAATAGTAGATAAGTAATAGGTATTAGCTGCGAAAACAGAGGTTGGCAAGTGAGGCAATGCGAAAAAGTAGGGACATGCGAGCGAGGCGAGGCGAAGCGAGGAAGGCAAGGCGATACGAGCGTGCGGCGTAGAGATAAGGAATGGATGGATGTTAGTTTTTAAGGGTTAGTTTTAAGGAAATTCTGTAAAAAATGGATGTGTAAGCAACTCAGTTTTTCAAGGCCAGCAGGCTGAAAAATAAACGTCTATCTGAGTACAATAGAATTGAAGGGGTTATCCTTGATGGAGAAAAAATGTATGCAAACCCTGGTTTGCGTTCCGTAGCTAAATTATGCCTCAATTCTTTTTGGGGTAAATTTGGGCAACGTGAGAATTTGCCACAAACAGAAATTGTTAATTCACAAGGTAGACTCATTGAACTATTAACAAATCCAAGTATTGAAGTAACTGGAATACTTTCCGTAAACCATGGAATCTGGTATGTCTCTTGGAGAAGAAATGACGATGCCCTAACACCACTGGCTTTAACCAATGTAATAATAGCAGCGTATACAACGGCAAAAGCACGACTGAAATTGTATCCATATCTAGAGAAACTTGATAGACGCGTTTTATACTGCGACACCGAACCATGTCTATATGTTTCGACGGGTGCTCCTGGTGGATACTTACCAGAGTTATGATTACTTGGTGATATGACAGATGAGTTATCAGGTTATGGCGAGGGAAGTTATATAAGGGCCTTTGCTTCAGGAGGACCAAAATTTTAAGCCTACGTGGTGTGCAATGCTGATGGAAATGAACTAGAAGTTTGTAAAGCTAAAGGTATAAATTTGAATCATGAATTATGCTGTTGGTGAAACGCATGTACCGATAACACTCGAGTACGATGTGATAAAACGTACACCCTTTCACCAAGTCATTTCAAAACGAGAAAAAAAATGTGTAACTGACAGCCCACAAAAGACGACGCGATGGAGAATTTGGTACGTTACCATATGGATATAAAAACTCTTTATAAAATAGAAGGAAAGAAATGTATTGTAATCTGTATTTGTATGTACAAAAATAAAGTAACAAATCTTGTTAGAAGAAGAAGGAGAAGGAAAAAAGTGTTTTTAAGTGTAAACTAGTAAACTAGTTAAAATTCCACAGGTTTTGAAAACTAGTTTCAGCTAGCGTTTAAAAATCGAATTTTTAATTTTTCGAAAAAAGTAAAAACTTGCTCCCGAGATATGAGGAAACTGAATAAGAATAACAAATTATTCTGTTGTGAGAAAATTAAAATTTAGAGCGACGGTATCACGCTATGATAGATGATTATTCGGTAAGAGAAACGTTAAAAGATATATAGATAGATTCGAACATATCTTTTTTAGCACAACTCGTATTTGATTTTAAGAATTGTTTATGCAATAAACACATTTTTTGAAAAATGTTCGTTATCTGGTTCTGTATTCCCCTTTAAGACGGAAAAAATATTTGTAAGATTTTTTTATTGTAAACTACATCAAAAGTCAGATAATCTCACGTTTTAAAACCAGAGAGCAGCACATGCTGGTTGATGTGAGGCGGGGATTTACCTATGGACAACAGCTAAGGAGCAACACTATCGCTTATGCTGCTTTAGCGTAATCATGGCGTACTGAGATCAGACCCAGCTCATTATTACGTGGTGCGGGGGACGCGGCGTATTAGCTAAACGTCGCGTGCCCCCTTGACAACGCGCGATAAATTAGCTATTTCTCGCGCGCCCGGGAAACGCGCGACAAATTAGCTTATCGTCGCGCGCCGCGGCGGTGGCGCGGGGGGGCCGGCGAGACGGGCGGGGCGTCAAGTAGTATATCTTTTTAGAATAGTGTTTGGTGATAGCGTGTCCATTCCGTAAAATGGATACACGATGGAAACATCCGTGGACCGCTAGTGTAGCAGGACCTACTGGCTGTGGAAAAACATTTTTCACTCATAAATTTTTTCGTTTTATGTCGGCCATCAGTGTCATTCAATTTGGTAGGATTCTCTTCTATTACTCTGAGTAGCAGCCAGGTTATACCGAGTACGGTAAAATGGTAGAATTTCATGAAGGTTTGCCCCAATCAGCCGATTATGTAAACGATACTCAACCAAAGCTTATTATAATTGATGATGCGATGCGTGAGTCCTCCAATAAGGCCGTAGTTGATCTTTTCACAAAAGGTAGTCATCATAAGAACATAAGTGTTATTTATATTACACAAAATCTATTCCATCAAGGTCATGGTCAACGAGATATATCTTCAAATGCCAATTACATTGTTATTTTTAAAAATCAACGAGATCGTGCGCAAATACAGCATTTAGCACGTCAAGGTTGCCTTGAAGATCCACAGTTTTTACAAGAAGTTTACCATGACGCCTCCTCTCGACCTCATGGGTACCTATTACTTGACCTCAAGCAATGGACACACACACATCTATGTCGTCTCAATGATCAGCAGCGTAAGACTCTTCTTTGTGCTGTCGATAGAAAATTCGTTCAAATGTATTTATGAATGCGCTTTCAATACGTTAAATGGAAACGTACCACTTAATTCTTAAAAAAAAAAACACGTCTAAAAAAATACCACTTTTACTTGCACCAGTACTAAGTACTTTGCTTTCTTGTCTCATTGAACGAGTTATTTGAAACGTTAACAACAACGGAGCATACTCGAATAATGGTGGTGGTGCCACACGAAAATCTAAAACAATTAAAAACCCCATTTCCAAGTGTTCAAACACCAGGAACAAAATTCAGTAGACTTGATGCACGAACGAATCACATTTTAAACTCGTCCACACCACAGAATGATCGCGAAAAATGGAAATTATATGAGCAGGTATTACAACGCTACTCACGTACTTTCAATTAGGTGATTTGTGAACCTCAAAATGAAGTAGAAGATACAGTAAAGAAGCAGGCTGAGGAGGAGAGTAAAAGAAGGCGTAATAGCCTTATTCCAATCAGTACGGACAGTGTACTTATACGCTACCAACGTACAGCCAATCTTTTACTACGACATTTGACAGCTCTACCAACCAATCGGGTTAATTGGGACCAACGAGTACTCATTTCAATTGACGATCATCGTATTCCCGAAGCCAATATTATTGAGCTTGTAAATGTTGCTATACGTCGTAGAAAACAGACTCCTGCAACAGGTCGACGTTACACTCACAAGTGCATGTAGTTTATTTATCGAGTAGTAGCAGCGATTACGGAAATACAGGAGAAGAATCTAGCACAGTTGATGAAGAAGAGCATTTGGAAGAATCACCACAAGTCGGAAGAATTAGTTCTTCCTCATCCTCATCTGAGAATGAAAGTAAATATCAAAACGCCTCCTCCTCTCCTGCTGACTCCACTTTGTGGAAACGATTTTCTTTGACATGAGGACATTACCTTGTTTTATCAAACACAGACCGATAAAGCAAAAATATCCAAGACGTCATTACACGGTATTCAACATTGACGATGTCTGGGAGGCTGATCTTGTCGATCTGCGATCTCTCAAGTCATACAATGACAATTACACTTACGTATTAGTTGTGATTGATATTTTAAGTAAATTTGCATGGGTCGAAACCCTGAAAGATGAATCAAGTGCAGTAGTTGTTTCTGCATTTCATAAGCGCGACATTCTAGTATAAAAATGTCTCCGTCGAGTGTTACAATTGAGAATGCTCAAGAAGCGTGCGAAAATATTGCTAGACGTTTCAAGGCAATCTCTCGAAAGCCTAAATATTAGGTCGGAGATTACTTACGCATCAGTCGAGCGAAAGGCGTCTTCCAAAAGGGATATACAAACAAGTGGTTGGACGGAAAAAATATTTGAGATAATCCGAATTGATCAAAGAAAACAGCCACCAATTTGCATTCTATGTGACGTAAATCGTGAAGAAATAGATGGAATTTTTTACCAGGAAGAATTAAGCCGTGTGAGAAGAAACCTGGCAACAGATACTTTTAATGTAGACGAAATAATCAGTACACGTGAACAAGGTAGAAAAAAAGAATTATACGTGAGTTGGGTAGGCTACCCAGAAAATTTTAATTCTTGGCAACTAGCTTCTGAATTGAAAAATTGAGTAAAAGAATTGTTAACACATTATGCGGGATTATTTTTGCACGGTACTTCCTACTAATAGTAGTATGAGTTATTTTCCTGATAACACAACAACTCATTTTGTTTCGCAGTTACTACGACCTATTCTTTTAATCGGAAGATAGGTTGTAGCTCTGACCGAAATTAAATACCGCAAACACTTTTACATTTTTTCAGGTGTTTATACCGGTATAGACGAATTATTGTCTCAAATAATACTAATGTGATGAGAAATCACTTAGGATTTATTTTATTACCAGGTGGTCGTGTAAGAATTTCACGCATCTGTAAAGATTGTTGTGATATTGAACATTACTATGAAATACCTATTAACATTAGTCGAATACTTGGTATTCCAAACAAAGAGAAGATAAAAGCGAAAACAGATTTTCAGATAACAGGTAAAACACCAGTTTCTCTCAGTGCTGATCTACCAAATATTATTTTCGTTTACGCTGATATATGTGAGCCATATATTACGGGTGACGTCCAAACACCTCTTTTACAAATCGTTCCAATGCAAACAGGGACTTATTTCTACGGTTCGGTAAAAACATGTAGCTTTTCTCCAGCGGAATATATATACCTCTCTTGCATACAAATTTTAAGACTATAGAGATATATATAAGAGATCATTTGGGTAATCCAATACCATTTGAGTGTGGAATGCTGACAGTGACGTTACATTTCAAATGTCTCGATTAAAATTGAAATAGAAACATCAACAAACCAAAAATGACACATTACGACGATCACTTTAATTATTATCAAGTCGGTGGTGGTGTCGGCCGACGCTCACAAATAGAGCATGTGTATATTGGGTCACCATATCAAAGGGGTCACGGTATTGGAAGTTTTGTCGTAACGCTTTTCTATCAGAAGCCTTCCAAACACGTACAAAAGAGGCTGGAAAAAATGTAAAGAGATAGGCAGAAGCTAAACTTGATAAATTAATGGAGGGTTCGGGGTATAATGCAGGTAAGCGCAAGTACACGGAAAAAATTTATCCGTAAAAAAGTCACGAACTAGTAGCTAGGTCTCGGATATGAGAAAAATTCATCGGATATTGATGTATTTTCGTAAATAATCTGAGAAATTTGACAAAGAATTGACGAACTCGATGTGAACATTCTAAAACGGTTCATCACTTTTTTTACGTGAATGATTACAAAAATATTACGAGTGATTGGGAAAAGATTCTCAGAGTACTCACGAGCTTGCCCGACAAATCTGGGAACTAGGAAGTAGGTTCGCCGCGCACACACGCTTGCCTAAACGCGCGGTGCGTATGTGTGCACGTATGTGTGCACGTATGTATGCTTCGAAATCGTCGGATGAGTGGCTAGAAGTTTTATATTACCTATTTTGTTTGGCCTCGATGGCTGTGCGTGTTTACGCACTCCTGGTTTATGTTTAGAAACTTGGTGAGTCAGCAGTCTTTGAGGGTTCGAATCTTCTGAGTTGCGAATTTAGAAATTAAATCGCACAAATAAAATTTTTCCTTTTTATATTTCAGCCTGAAATTTTCAGGAACTATTCGTAGGAAATTCGAACTGTTCGTGAAAAACTTCGAAATTTATTCATACATTTCTCATAGAAATAAGGATGTAATGTCTCATTTTTTGATCTCGTATCCGAGATCTAGCTACAAGTTCGTGACTTTTCCAGGGATAAATTTTTTTCGTGTATTTGGCTCAGTTGTTCGTCAACCGTATGGCGAAACACAAGCAACCTGTCAGCGCTCGGAAAATAAATAGTAAATCTAGGACCATTTCGAAAAAGAATAAGAAACTTGTTCGAAAAACAAAACGAAGCACAAAGAGTAAAAATAACAAAAAGAAATTAAGGAGTATATCTAACATTTTTAATTAAATGAATTATAAAGTAAAGTTTCAATGGCGTTCTTACATACACACTCTTGTGAGTGTATGAAATCAGAATTGGAATTGTTCACATTACCGCCTACACAAACAACTATTGAACAGGCACAATGGGTTCATTATGAACCTATATCATCTCTCACAGATAATGCACCTATCGAATTTGTAGTACCCGGCCATGGCGACGAATATCTAGACTTGGCACATACTATGCTGAATATTCGTGCAAAAATTGTCAATACGGCAACTCCTGCAGCAGGCGCAGCTGATACCACTCCGAGTACCGTAACAATTTTCTTCATTCCATGTTCAATCAAGTGGATATATACTTTAATCAGAAACTAGTATCGCCACCAAATAATGCTTACGCATACAGAGCATACATCGAAACATTACTTAATTACAACAAAGAAACAAAAAGTTCTCATCTTGCTACAGCCCTATGGTACGATGATACACCGGGTAAACTTGACAACCTTGACGATACTAATACGAGGTGTGGCAATTAAGTTCCGGGAATTTTTCAATAAAACACAAACAAATGAAGTTACAAGCAAAATGTTATTATCGACCTTCACAATAGTCTCCCCCTAATTCTACACAACGATTCCAACGTTGCTCCGACGATTGGAAACACCCTTGGTAATCCTCCGAAGTGAACCCCTTCAGCACCGCGGTTACAGCTTCCTGGACCTCCTGTACACCACCATGATGAGTTCCCTTGAGGTGCGATTTCATCTTGGGGAATGAGAAGAAGTCGCAGGGGGCGATATCGGGGCTATAGGGTGGGTGTGGCAACGTGGGAATTCCTTTTCTCGCCAAAAACTATTGCACAATGAATGAAGAATGGGCCGGCGCGTTGTCGTGGTGCAAGATCCAGCCGTTCTCGGCGAGTTCGCATGTTCAAATTCTCGTGTAACATCTTGCGAACCGTTTCTTTGTTGATGTTTAACTCGTCAGATCACGCAAGAATGTTTAGGCACCGGTCAGACGTGATTAGCGCCCTTAGACGTTCGACATTCGCGTCGGTACGAGTGGTGACGGGAGCTCCTTCACGCGGATCGTCATCTACCACCTTTAATTTTCGGAGGATTTCCGAGGGCTTTTCACCAGATTTCACTGAAAATTGGATCACAACACGTTGCTTGTAATTTGAGTCACTCATTTTCACGACGCAACTAAAAAAGTTACTTTCGAAAAAAAGCATAAGACAGAAACCAAACGTGCTGTCGACTTCAAGCTTCAATAGGAACTAAAGAAAGATCCCCGCTTCTCAGAGATATGTATACAAACGATGCAGTATTGCCAGTTCCCAAGTTATAACTAAATTCCCGGAACTTAATTGCCACACCTCGTATAGGTTTCAAAAACCGCAATGCATTTGTTAAAGGTGCAAAAGAAGTGAATTTACTCGGACATTTACACTGTGATGTTTTCAATCCAGAGAATTGTCCTTCATTCCCTCGATTACCATCGTCATCTACACGTTGTACCTATCATGGAATAAGATCGGGGGGTTTACAATATAGTGTGAATAATGCACAACGATTGAAAAAATGGATAAAAATTGCAGATATCAATACCGGGGAGGAAGAAGACGAAAAATCGACTGATTCTGAAAATAGTGTAGCTGAAACCAACCTAAAGAAAAAGAGGAAACAAAGTGAAAGTGTAGAAGAAGAGGAAGAAAAAGAAGAAGACGAAAATGGTGTAAAAAAGGTATTGTTTTCCAAACTTTTGACGTCAGATTATGAACTCCGGTGAGAGAGATTGCTTAGAGAAAGCCTTAACTCTCTCGTTGTTGGGTTGGGGCCCCATGCCCGCTTGCTACTCTGCTTGATCGGCGGTCTCGGTCGTCCGTACGGTGGTGGCCTCTGGTTTGAGCGGGATAAGGTATCCGTATTTAAATATACATGGTTTCGTAGAGTCCCCTTTCGATGACAGGTTTGGCTCCGGAAGAAAGTATGAAAATAATAGGAGAACAGAAGAGTGAATGAATGATGATATATAAGACCACGAGTGTTTCCTGGTGGTGCATCGGTGGTGACCCTTGCTCTAACGTCTCAGGCGTTCTGATTCGGAAGTTTTCGGTTTTCTCGACAAATGGAGTTCTTTAAGTGACGGATAATATCTACCACGTCACAAAATGTTGCTACGACTTCATCCTACCAAAGAATGTTTTACGAATTATTGGTACAAACGAAACGTACAAATCAAGTACTGTGAGTAACACTTCCAATACTGAAAAAATCAGTTATCCAGTCAGTATTACGTTAGACGTAGGAGAAGACGATGAGTCCACTCAAGCCTTTGAATTAGTTAGCGCTTAGACTGTGTATTGTGTATTTAACCCTTCGATGGCACACTTCCCGACGCGTAACGTAGCTGGCATACTGGGGTCTTTTCGACCCCAAGTGAAAAAGGCTTCCCGCAAAGAGCCAATTCATTATTTTGAGTAGCTGAATTTTTCACACACTCTAGGAGAGTTACTTCAAAGAATGATGTGGGTTATTTACTACAAAATTTATTTTAAATATTAAAAAAATATAATAAAAGTTAAACAATAGTGAAAAGTGACATTTTTTCACGAAAAAATTAGTAACCATTATTGCCATTTTCCATTTACCATTAGTACTATTTTTAAATGTTGAAGGGACTTAAATAAGTTTTAACATGCCTGGGGTCTTTTCGACCCCAGTGTGCCAGCGAAGGGTTAAAATTACCGTCCAATTCTGTACTCTAAAAAGAGATTAATTTATAAATAAGAAACGTTCAATGCATTTACTTGTTTAGATTTTCTCGCGTAGATATTTCTATCTCTCCGAAAACATTTGAGATGTAAAAATTTAAATACAATTGTACATTTCTTTGCTGAAAAAATTTCAAAATGTACTGTATAAAATATTAAATAAAATATTAACTAATGTTTCAAGGAATCTGTATTATCATCAGAGAATAACAGAAAATTTGAACGTCTTTTCAGACTAGATGGATTTATCAATTAAAAATTATTTTAATTAATTTTTTCTGAAAAAAGATCTTTTCCTTTCGCTCCGCTGGGAATCGAACCTCAGAACTTCCGATTGCCGGTCGGGTGCTTTCTCATCAGCTTCACATTATAAACAGTATTAGCTGTGCTTTTTACTGTTGTTACCAACTGTTACAATTCGAATTTTGCGCCTCTGACATTATAAAATCTAGTCGAAATTTAGTGACTTTTCAATGTTCCAATTTTAGTGATTTTTCAAGCGCTTGATTGGGATTTTTTACTCGAACTAGTAGGTCACTCTGGCAAACTATGGTCCCGCCATTTGGGGGTACGAGATACGTTCAAACCGCGTCTCGTACCTTCATATTTGTTAACATGACAACGTAAAGACTCTTGCCTAATCACGATTCAAAACATTTCGAGTCATGATTTAGTACAGCGTTTCTCAATCTTAGATAATAAAAAGTGGAAAACAAGGATTTTGATAATACATCGTTTTATGTTTAAAGAAACATAGTTTCTCATTCAATAGGAATAGTACATTTGAAAATAAAAATCGATTATTAGAAACAAGAAATGCATTAAAGTACGAATAGTAAAAATGGATGTCTTTTAGAACAAATTTATTTCATAATTTAGGGGTGTATGTTTTAGAAAAATTGAATTTCAACTTATTTTCATTGTATGTTGTTATAAGAACCAACTGAAATTTACAGTGCTGCCATTATAAATCAAGAGTTGGAGAAATATCATGAAAAGAGATTTTGTACCGAAGAATACAAAAATCTAAATCATGCGATATTACGAAGAAATTCTAAAATAAAGCAATGAAATTAAATTATGCGCCTTATGAACGCGATACCGAGTCGTGTTGACTTAACATAGATACTTAATTAATTGCAAAGTTTTCAGCAAGTTATTATATTTAAGTTATTTAAGTTGTTATTATTAAGTTGTTATTATTATAACTTGAATTACACACGTATATTTATTATTATGCTCTTTATATTTTCATACTAGTTTTGCCATGATTATATTATTCAAAAAATACATTATAAAAATTAGAATTCGAATTTCAAAATTTTCTATTCCAGGTAATTCATGATAATTCATATAATAAAAAAATCACTTTTCCTGACTTTGTACAAGAAATAAAATATACTTATTATACCATTAAGCCATTTCCCTTTCGGAGTAGGGGTGACTTACTCGGCTGGTAAATAGTAGTGTGGGTAGATAGGTATATAGGTGTTAGGTATAGATATTTTAGATTGATCTGAAATTCTCGTGTTATTTATCTAAATGACACGTTCATTCCGCAACACTGCTCCAACCCACGTTGCTGATCAATCTCTCTAGCGATCACCCCAAGTGAAGATCCTCACAAAATTGTTATGTGTGGTTCCCCACTTGGGCCCATTAGTATCCAAGGTCTTTGTTTCAGGCGTCATTCGCTCTATTGTCACTCTGTTTACAAACAATTTGTCGCCACGCGTTTCTGCCCTGGCATACTACTCTAGCTTCGTTCACGTCCATGCATTTTTTCATGCAAGCTCTCGTGTTTCTATGGCTTCTTATGTCTCTTCGAATTAGTGTCTCATTCACAGATTCTAACCATTCTTTCGGCAGTCTACCTCTGGGCATTCTGCGATTTACTTTACCTTTATACACTTGTTTGGTCAGTCGATCATCTTTCATTCTTTCAAGATGACCGAACCATCTTAACTGATTTCTTTCCCATGTGTCAACTATTGTCTCTTTTGCAGCACATTCTTTGAGGATTATCTCGTTTCGGACTTTTTCCATCAGTGTTTTTCCGCATATTGTGCGTAGAGGATTCATGTCAATCGCGTTAATTTTACTCCTGTCCTTCTCTTGACAGGTCCATGTCTCGCTACCGTATAGTACGGTCGGCACGAATATAGAATTATGTATGGTTATTTTAGCTTTTTTTATACGTTTTTATCTCTGAGCATGGACCCTGCTCTACCGATAACCTGCTTACCCTTATTTATGCGCCTATCTAACTCCCCATCTATTTTCCCGTCGCTAGTGAATAGGCTACCCACATATACGTACTTGTCAACTTGTTCTAATCTTTCATTATTTAGGACAATGTTGCACATTATTTTCTCAGTTTTTCCTTCAAACACCATGATTTTTGTTTTATTTACGTTAATTTTGAGGCCCATGTTCTTCATGCCTGTATTAAGTTTATTCAACATTCTTTTCAAGTCCCCGATTGATTCTGTCATAACAATCTTGTCATCTGCGAAAGCTAACCCACGTACCTTCACTGTTTCGAGATCTGGAACTTCTTCGTCGAAGAGGGCCGTTTTTAGACACTTATCCATAAATATGATAAATAGCCACGAGGACATAACGCATCCTTGTTTCACGCCTTGCATAATATCGAACCAGTCACTCAGTCTCCCATTTACCCTTACACTTGCTTTACTACCTGTATATATTGTTTTTATCGCTTGTAGGAGCCATCCATTGACTCCGTACTCTTCAAGGACTTCCCAAAGTTTACTTCTATTTACCCTGTCAATTGCTTTTTCTAGTTCAACAAATGCACAGAAAACTTTCTTTTCTACTCTCAAGCTTTTTTATGCGATCTGTCTTAAACTAAATATCTTATCTGCACATGATCTTCCTGACATGAATCCACTTTGGACTTCCCATATCTTTTCTTCTGTAATTTTCATTACCCTACGAATAAGAATTTTTGAGTTTTGAATTTATATTGGTACGATAATCACTTTCCTCCAATCGTCTGGGACTTCTCCCGTCTCGATACATAAAAAAAAAAAAAAATTGATTAGCATTTCGAACTCGAAAGTTCATTGCCTCACTACCCGATTCGGGTAGTGTTTCTAGGTGGATAAATACTACCGTGTGGGTCCACCACATCCACGACGGGTCAACAACACGCAGTATTCCCAGAACGGTCACCCATCCAAGTACTAACCGCGCCCAACACTGCTTAACTTCAGTGATCTAACGGGAACTGGTGTTTTCAGCGTGGTATCGCCGTCTCGATACATAAATTTATTAATTCGCAAAACCTGTGAGGTATGTACTCGCCACCGTATTTAAGCATTTCCGCGCTAATACTGCCTATACCAGCAGCCTTACCGTTTTTCAAGTTCTTAATTATATATCTGACGTCAGTGACACAGACTTTTTCAATTGGGTTTTCTAATGCATTATGTTCTACGTCGCAGTTTTTCGTACTATATCTTTACCTCCTAATAGTTCTTTAAAATAGTCTTTTAAAGCGTCTACTATCCTGTTTATATCATATAGCATTTCACCGTTGCAGTTTCTCATGCTGACAAACTCTGTACTTTTACTTGCCTTCAACAGTTTAAATAATAGTTTCATAATTCCTTCACAGCCGTTTTGTATTTTCTTCTATTCTGATTTTATCTTTAATCTCGTTGACTAGTCATTTAACTTTCATCCTGTTGTGTCTGTAATAATTTTTGAACCTATTCTCTCGTCGTTGCTAAGACCTGCGATGTTCAGCGTTTTTTTTTTTTTTGTGCGCTTCTTTCTTTTCTGTTTAGGCTGCCTCAAGCAGCTTTTTCTAAGCCTGTCATTGTCTTGATGAAATTTTCGTCGTAAAACATTTTACGGATCTGAGGTCCATCAAATACTCCTTCTTTCAATTTAGCATCACTTAATCGAGGAAATTCATTTGTCAAGTACTGAAAACATGTTCCTTCTTTATTCAAAACTTTGACGAATTGTTTCATAAGTCCAAGTTTAATGTGCAGAGGCGGGAGCAATACTTTTGATGGATCAATTAAAGGTTGTTGAAGTACATTATGATTTCCAGGTTCAAGTTGTTCTATTATTGGCCAAACCTTCTTCTTGTAATGATTCGTGCGATCCCTGCTATCCCACAAACACAAAAAGCAGGGATACTTTGTATATCCTGATTGTTGACCAAGGAGAATGGTTATGATTTTCAAATCACCACAAACTTGCCACTTATGTTTGTCATATTCAATTTTCTCCAATACATATTGGACGTTTTCGTAACTTTCTGTTAATTTTGTTGAATGCGCTATTGGTAGACTTGTATACTCATTTCTATTGTTCAGCAGCACTGCCTTAAGACTTCGTTTTGACGAGTCTATAAACAATCTCCATTCTTCTGGAACGTAAACATCCTTTTTTAGTTCATTCATCAAACCGTTAACGTCTCTGCAATATACCAACATACCTTCTTCATCTTTATTGAAGTACTGACGGAACTTCTTTTCTCGATTCCTGTAGTAAGATGACTTCGTCCCCTGTTCTACCATTCCACTGCTCTTTAACTCAGCTGCCATATTTTCAGAAGCATCTTTAGGAAGACCCATGCTCCTGATGAAATCGTTTACACTATCTTGGTTGAATAGTCTTATAGATTCATTTTTTTGCTTTCTCCGCAATTTTGGCACATATTCTTCATTTTCATGGTCTTCGTATGAGCAATCATCAGATTCTTCTTCACCGTCTAACATAACCTCTCTATCTGTCTCTTTATTTGTCGAAGCTTCATTTATCATTGAGCTCGTATCCATATTTTCGATAGCAGACTCTTGATTAGACTTTGCAGTTATGACAGAAGACACTATTGCATAAGATATTCTTGATTTGTTTTTAACGTTGAATCCTTTAACTTTTGTGTTGCAAAAACAACAGTCTTTTTCTGATTGAGGTATTGACCATATTACCGGTGAGGAGTATTTTAACATTTTATTGTTTTTCACTTTATTCCAACGTAAAAGCATAGTGTAACAAGCACTGCAAATGCTATCTGGAGCAAATGTTTCATTTTGAAGGGAAATTTCTCTTTTATAACATTGACGATATATGTCTCTACATTGCTCATGCATTGACCTACGGCAAGTGATGACTTCATACTTTCCACAAACGTAGCAAAAATTTTTTTATCGCTGTTGCAGTCATGGCTGGTAAAAACATGATGACTTGTTGTAGCTTTATATTCTTTATCAGTTGAATCGCCAACCAATAAAGGGTGGCGGTAGCTGGATGACGACGATTGCGGGCCCGTTTTCTCACCCTGACCAATCGCCGATACTGGGCGTCCAATACCCTGCATCGTACTTTCTCTCGTGCCAGCCATGACGGCACAATGCCTTCACCTCAGGGCTTAGCCGAAAAATGAAAAGCAAGAAAAAAATCCGTTTTCCGCCGTCACCACGTGGAGCACAGAAAAAACTTCGGGTAAATGGTGTTGCAGGTAACTTCGTACAGAAACTGTCTTTTGTTCTCATAAAAGTTGTCACCACCGTCTTTAAAATTTGAAGCCACTAGCTTTGCTCGCTCGAGTGAAGTTAGCTGATCGTTGGTGTAACAGGCAAATCGGATAAGGGCGGCTTCATAAAAGCTCACTTGCCGAATCGTTAGAGCTGTCAAAAGTTCCTTACAAGCGTGGGTAAAAGCAGAAAAATATCGAGACGCCAGGGAAAGTTTACCCACATGTAGAAGTCAAATTTTGGATCGTTAACACATTTTTCTTTCGATCTAACTTTGATATGACCTTGATATGACCTTCACCTTGGCACCGTGGGGTCAAGCAGGCCTCGGATTCAGACTTAGCGACCCCCACAATATATTAGTATGGTAGTCTAGTCCCATGTAGCCCATTTACCATTTACCCATATGAATCATCTATATATTTAAATAAAATGACCTTAACCGTTCTTTCAGAATTTGCAGTCAGAAATTTGTTTTTAGTGGAATGAACGAAATTGACCTTGAAATGACCTTGACCTTGACTTGCTGAGTCCAAATGGACCCCGTATTCGGATTCAGCGACCCAAAAAACATGAATTATGGTAGTTATCTTCATCCAAATGACTTTTCTGTCCGTTTGACCTTCAAATGCCCTTGACCCAGATGTGCTGGGGTCAAGCGGACCACGGATTCGTGCTCAGCAATTCAGAATACATGGGAATATATGTGTCGCATCTGTAGAACAGAAAAGTGGTTTTTTTGTGTGCCGGTGTTATAAACGAATTAATTAATCGATGATTTATAACTATTGTAATTGTCATTACGATTATTTTATGATTATTGTTATAGCAAACATAGTAAAAAATATGAAGAATACAATACTAAATATCTCAATAATTAATCATTGCAAATACAATAATTAATTATGATATATAAATCAATTTCAATTATTGTAATTAAAAATTAACAATTTTAATGATTCGTATCAATTACTATTAAAAATGTTGTTCACAGAAAGTGTTGCCAGTTCAACTATAATTTTTATCATTGAATGTATTTTTCGTATAATATTATAATAGCAAGCCAACGGCGATACCACGCTGAAAACACCAGTTTTCGTAAGATCACTGAAGTTAAGCAATGTTGGGCGCGGTTAGTACTTGGATGGGTGACCGTTGGGGAATACTGCGTGCTGTTGGCCCGTCGTGGGTGTGGTGGATCCGCACTGGTAGTAAATGTCCACCTAGAAACACTACCCGAATCGGGTAGTGAGGCAATGAACTTTCGAGTTCGAACTGCTATCAATTTTTTTTATAATAGCAAACACAGTAAAAATATGAAGAATACAATACTAAATATACTTTTATAATCAAAATTTTTTATGAATTTCATGATTTGTTTAATGGTGTGGCAAAAAAGATGTATAAATGGAAAAAATGTGTACGAATGGCAAAAACAAATTATGTTAGGCCTGTCTTGATTATTTGTAACGTACGTAGAGTTCTTAAATGCCCAAGAATTTATGTTGAGTAAATGCTTTTGAAAATATGCTCATTAAAGAGAATTTAAAGCACTTATTGTTTAAACAAATATATATCATAATTAATACATCTATTCTTACAAAAACATTCTAGAGTGAAAAAAAGATACTTTTTTTTAAATTACAGAGTCAGATAACCTGACCAACCTGACTAACCTGACGAGTTAGGGAATTTTCCATAAATTAAAATTGAAATTAATTTCATCATTATGGTTCAAAACCGCAACTATTTTATTGAAAATTAATCTTTTTTGCTTGAGGATTCAAACCATTTTGTAGAAAATTCATCTTTTTTGGTTGAATTCAACCATTTTTGGTATAAAATTCAAATCCTTTTTGGTTAAACTATAACGTTTTTCGTTGAGAATTCATCTTTTTTTGGTACAAAATTCAATTACTCAGCTGGAAGTGGAACTACTTTGTTAAAAATTCATTTATTTGGTTGATGATTCATCATTTTAGTTGAAAAACCTTTCTTTTGTTCAAAATTTAATTATTTTCTTGAAAATTATGTTTTCTAGATGAAAATTAATTGTATCAACTGAAAACTTAACTCGTACATGTTTGGTTCATAATTTATCTTCTTATGTTAAAAATTCAAATATTCGTGTCAAAATTCCTGTATTTTAATAAAAATTCAAATTTTGTGAGTGAACATTTAATCTTCTTGTTGACTGATTCATTTTTTCGGTTGAAAATTCCTTTGAAAATTAAAATATTTGGTTGAAAATGAGATGTTTCTTATTTAGAATTAATTTTTTTTTACTGAAAATGTAACTTCCATTTTTTGCCGAAAATTGATCTTTTTCCGTAGAAATGAATTCTTGTTGGTCGAATATTATACTATTTCATTGAAAATTTATCTGCTTTCGGTGAAAATTGAACTATTGGCTGAAAATCCGTCTTTTTTGGTAAAAGAGTACTCTCATTAGTTGAAATTTCACCTTTTGGTTTTCAGTTAAAAATTTATTTTAATAACTTGATATATTTCTTCATTATAATGATAGATTAACACTTAAAGGACACACCTCCAAATACACCTCCAGATATTTTTGACTGAAAAAAATCATGAGTTATGTTGAAACAATATAAAATAGAAAAAAATATCTCTAAAACCTCAATGATAATTTAACTATCCGATGAAAATACTTGAAAAAACGTAGACAATCAGAAAAAAATCAGAAAGCCCATGGGGTCTCAGTGACCCCAAGTGTTCTTCAGGGATAAATAGTTTCAAATTTACAATTTCCATTGAATGCAAAACTACGCATCTTCAACAATTAAAAGAGGTATTAACTACATTCTTATTGTCTACATTTAAGTATCTAAGTTTGAGAAACGCTGTGCTACATCATGACGCGAAATAATATCAATCTTATTTAGGAAAGCGTCTCTGCGTTCACTGTAAAAAAATCAACGAAATTTTACATCTTCAGGCGTGGGAAATAATAGGACCCTGCACGAACGTGTTAACTTTCCGCGACGAAAGGTGAAATCCCACTCTGTTGGGAATTTTAAAATGTCGACCGTAACATTCCCATCTAGTGGTGAAATTTCGAAGCTGCTAATGGATTTTTACCTAGCGAGCTGCTAAATTCACAAAATAATATGTAATCACGAAGGAATAATAAGGAGACCGATCTCTGTACACGCGATTTGTTAGGAGCAACGGCAACGTAAGTGCCAGGCCTGTAAGTAGCAATCACCCATCAGTGAGTACGCGAGCGCACCGTGTCCTTGCGTGTCCTCTTCCATGGTCCATGGTCCATGGTCCTCTTCACACGTACGTGAAAGTGCGAGTGAGAGAGCTTATGAAAATAGAGTATGTCAGAGAGGTTAAGCTCGTTTGATATATTTATGCAATGCATGCAGACAAAAGAAGGTTACGCAATCTTCTTTCTTATTTTGGCGGTCAAAACACCAACATTCGTAATCTAATTCTACACTGTAAAAAAAGTTGGTGTAATTTTACATCGTACCACGATGGAAATTATTTGATCTGCTTGCGACGATGTAAGTTTACAAACTTTTGTAAAAAAAAATGCAGGAAGTAAATTTCCAGGATCACATTTCAATTTTGAGGTTATAAATTTTAAAACACTCTAGCAGAATAAATAAAGCGCATATCACTTTTTTTAGTTATCATTTTAAATAAAAAAGCCATATTTTTTATTTATACATAGAACTCATCACTATTAGAGCAATATTAGAGGCTCTGAGACGTGATTTTATCAAAAAGTCCAACGCACCATCTCTTTCTGTCAGTTCGTCGATGGATTGTCGATTTATGTCCTGTTTGTAATTTCTCAGGATGCCAAGACGTAACAATACTATGTATGTGAAATTATGCCAGATACTGCAACTTTAACAAAAAAAGTGTTAAATTTAAATTTATTCACTGACGTAAATTTACTACGTGCCACACTGATCGAATAATTTCCATCGTCAGACATAGTAATTTTACATCGGACAGTTATTTCACACTGTTCCATGGGGTGAAATTGGAGTAGATCGTGAATTTCGGATCGACATTGATAAATTTACCAGGTTATACGTTGTAGTTTAGAATACACTGCTCGTGAAATTACAATCTAATTGTAAATATCAAAATAGTTATTTGTCATACAAGTGCGTAAAATAGGTGATTGTGTGCGAGTGTGAATATTGCAGCACAAGCCGGAGGCTTGAAGCATGAGTCGGTGGTTAGCGCACGAGCGAAGCGAGTGCGAAAACGTAGACGAGTGCTTCGAACCGCAGGCGAATGATGCAATCATACGAGTTAACAATCATCTACGCGCACGTGTATCACACGCTATTTTTTGCAACGCTCGTCCGAAAAAGTTGTCAGGAGGTGGTAACGAAAAATACTAATTTTATATTGCATACAGTGGAGTGAAGAAATTAAAAAAAAAAATTTCAATGTTTGAAAACAAACTGAAAAAAAAAATGTTTGAAAAAGAATTTGGTGGAAAAAAATTTGTGAACAAAAAAATTGTGAACAAAAATTTTCGAAAAAGAAAATATTGTGTTAAAAAAAATTTTGAAAAAAAAAATTTGTTGAAAAAACTTTGTTGGAAAAAAATCATTGAAAAAAATGTTGGCGCTTATGCTTTTTTGCTAAATACAAAACTTCAATCATTAAAACAGTTGTTCAAGTTAAATGTAAATTTATTTCAAGAAGATACCAACACCAGTGTTTAAAGTTACCTATGCCAGTTTCTAAAGTACCTTATCTCGAATGTGAGCATTCGCAGCTTTTTCACCAGTGTCTAACGTAAGCCATATTCAAACTGCGCATGCGCGAAAATTTTTTCACGCACAGTCTGCTCAAATAAGGTACTTTAGGCACCATCTACATGCATGCAAACGTCAACTTTTGAGGTGGGTGTTGCAAAAAAGATTTTTTTACAGTGTATACTTACCACTTTTATGATGCATTCCTTTCGCAAGCTTAAAAAACTCTTTTTATGAGTGAGTATAAGTAACTTTTTTATACGTATAATTTCTTTCACCGCAAGAAAAAAATTGCTGGCTGCAAAAAGAAAACAAACTCTCGTAACCCGCTAAACATACTTTATTCTATTTACTTTTAAAAGTTGTCTCACTCGCTTTTTTCCTGTGCGGGAGAAGAGGACACGTTGCGCTTGCGCACTCACAAAAGACCCTACTAGCACAGAACGTTCCGGGAACGTTCCTGGAACGTTTCGCGGGCACCTTCTGAACGTTCCAGGAACGTGTAAAATGTCCGCCCTTGGGAACGTTCTAGGAACGTTCCACTGGGACCTGAGGGGAACGTTCCATTATTGTTGTTTTTATCAACAATTATCTCGTAAACCGTAAGAGATAGGTAAGAATGGATGTCATTTTTGAGTTTTGAGTACCGCATATACTACACTATAATATGATATCCGTATCATAAATTGACATCGATTTTGACCTATCACTTACGTTTTACGCGTTTTTTATTGATAATAATAACAATAACGTTAATTTATGTTTGGAAGGTTCCCAAGCAGCGGACATTTTACACCTCCCTGGAACGTTCCAGGAACGTTCCGTGCTATTAGGGGAGTGATTACGACTTACAGGCACGGCACTTACGGTGCCGTTGCTCCTAACAATCCGAAAAATGTTCCCTATGACAGTTAGGTCTCCTTATTATTCCCTCGTGTACGTAATACAAAAAGAAAATAAATTTAGGTTATTTTTCTCCAAGGACGCTGATAAACACTTGTTATAAATAATCAACTTTCTAGCATTTCCAAAGACTCATAAGAATATAATCATATAATTATTTATCGCAAAACTACGGAAGCGCCTATCGAAATACTTTATTCTAAACTGTATCGAACTGCAAAGTGCAAACGTGCGCAATGGCCACAACGTGGATGCGCGCCCTCTTACACATAAATGCACATTTGTATTTTTACACATATTAAATATTATATCTCTATCTCTGTAGAAACAGAAACATGGGCAATTTCGTGACACGCTTTGACAAGTATACCGATTAAGCGATTAAGTTCGAAGCAACATGGGATTGATTCATTGTTATCAGCGATAAAACATTTTATTATTACAACACTTGTTAAGGTCATGTGACACAGTCAAATGCCTACATTACCGACCTCACTTTTTCAATTTTCCGAATTTTTTTTTGAATCTAAGAACTTCTTGTGTAAATAAAATATCGGGCTGAAACTTTGGAAAATGTATGAAAAGACAATAAACTACGTTACGTACTTTATTCGATGAGGAATTTCGCAAAAAATTATTTTCGAAGAAATTAAAACTGGGTGCATTTTTTGAACCTAAGAACTTTTTTTGTAAGTGAAATATCGGTTTCAAAGTTTGAAAAATGCAAGAGCCGACAGTTAAGTACGTTTATGTACATCATTTGAGTATAAAAGGTGCAAAAAGAAAATTTCCAACTAAATATCAACAACGGTTGCCAGTTCGGTCGGTGTTCGCGATGAGCACAAAAATGCATAGTCTGGCGGCCACTAAACGAGGCCAATAGCGATTTCAATACTTACATAATTCAACATTGAAACAACATATTTCATTCAACTTTTATACTGGACACAACTTTAAAAAAATATCATTCTAAGAACACCGCATCATCAATCTTTAACAGCGTGGACCCCCTATTTCAGATGTAGACGAGCCAGCTGATATAGCCTCGATTAGAGGCCGCCTAACTTCGCATTGTCGTGCCCATCGCAAATACCGACCGAACTGGCAACCGGAACCGAAGTTGACATTTAGTTGGAATTTTTCTTTTCGCATCTTTTATACTCAAATGATGTACATAGACGTACTTCACTGTCGGCTCTTGCATTTTTCAAAGAACCGATATTTCACTTACGAAAAAAGTTCTTAGGTTCAAAAAATGCACCCAGTTTTAATTTCTTCGAAAATAATTTTTTGCGAAGTTCCTCCTCGAATAAAGTACGTAAACAGAGTTTATTGCCTTCTCATACATTTTCCAAAGTTTCAGCCCGATATTTTACCGATACATGGTAATATTCCGCTTGGTACCGTGGAAACCTGCTACTTCAGTTCGTAAGATTACAGCGACAGTCGGCGGAAAATTACCAGGCTAGTGCAGGGTCCTTTTATTTCCTACGACCGACGGCGTAATTTTCAGCAACTGATGTGAAATTACATGCGCTGCCGCGGCGTATTTTATGCATCAGTGCAATTTTACCACGACAGAATATGTGAAATTTCAAGGACATTTTTTACAGTGTTGCCATGGTAACCAATAAGGCTGTCGCCGTACGAGATGCGGATTAAACGTATTTCGTACCCCCAAGTGGCGGGACCGTAGTTTCTTGGATCACGGGAGCCGAAAGAGCCCGGTCGTTACCGATCATGCACAAAGTAGAGAGAGTGGAAGGTGCCTATCCTAGTGTTCTGGAGTTTTAGTGCTCAGAGAAATTCTCACGAGCATGAGAATATGCTCCACCTTTATGTGCTTTGAGAATTTAATGGGCATCTATGAGCATTTTGAATTAGGATTTAAACAATCGTATTTTATACTTTTTTTTAATAATAATTACATTGTTTAAACTTCGCGGGAAAATGCATTGCTTCAAATGGGAAAGGGCGCTAAATTTAAATGATAAAAGAAGTCAAAGTAATGGAAAACATATTATTCGCACTAAATTGTGCACTAAACTAGCAGGGTTGCTACAATATCTCAATTTATAAATTCTTCTAAGTATAAAACCAACCTTACACCTATGAAATGAATAATATTAATGCAAAATAAATTCTGTTTCTAAATATATTTAAAACACTTTTTAGTTGTGTTTTCAAGTCAAAAAGATAAATTTTCAACAAAAAAATGAATTTTTATCTAAAATGATGAATCTCCAACCAAAAATATGAATGTTTAACCAAATAGTTAGTTGAATTTTCAACCCAAAAGATTAATTTTCAACCAAAACAGACTCATTTTCAACAAAGTTGATCAATTTTCATCTAAAAAAAATCAATTTTCAACCAAGATTAGAATAGTTGAAATTTGAGAAAAATAAATGTTCAACCAAAAAGAAAAGAATTTTCATAAACACCTTATTTTTTTATACAACAAAAATGATTTTTCAACAATATAATTCAATTTTAAAATAAACAGCTAAATTTAAAACCAAAAATATAATATATCAATTTGCAGTTAGAAAAGTAAATTTAAAAAAACGAGTTTTCAGCAAAATTAATTAATTTTCAACTAAAAATATGAATTTTCAAGCAAACATGGAATAGTTATATCTCCATTTAAAAAAATTAGTTTTCAGCTGAAAAGCAACGAGTTTTCAACCAAAGAAATTATTTTTTAATCGCTTTGATGAATCTTGAACAAAAAATTTGAAATTTTTGTCAAATAGTGGATTTTTGAATCCAAAAGATGAATTTTATATCAACAAAAAAAAATTTCAACTAAACTTTTTTTTCAATAAAAGAAATTAATTCGTAACACAAAATAGAGTAGTTAAATTTTCTACTAAACAGATAATTTTTTAACGAAAAAGATTACATTTCCATCAAAAAAAGTAAATTTTCCTCAAAAATGTAATAGTTAAAGTGAATTTTCAACTAAAATGATGAATCTTCAACTAGAAAAAAAATTTTCAACCAAATACATGAATTTTCAACTGGAAAGATAAATTTTCTACCAAAAATAAGATAGTTAAATTTTCAGTTAGTAAAATAAATTTTCAACCAAAAAAGAAACGATTTTTCAACAAAATTGTTAAATTTTCAACCAAAGAAATAAATTTCCAACCAAAAAGATGAAATTTCAACTAATAAGAGAACTCTTCTACCAAAAAAAGGCTGATTTCGTCAACAAAGAGTTGAATTTTCACCTAAAACAGATAAATTTTCAAATAAAAGTAGAATAGTTAAATTTTCAGTACAGAAATTAATTTTCAATAAAATTAGAATAAATTTTTAACGAAATAGTATAGTTTTCAACTAAGAACAATAAATTTCTATCAAAAGGATAAAGAGGGACCCCAAAATAAGCCGAAAATCCGACCCTATTTTTGCGCCTAACGTAGTTTTTGAAGAAAAGAACATAAATTGACGCAACAAAGCTCAAAATAATCGTCAATGCATGCTTTAACCGGGTTTTAAATTAGTTTACCCTTTCAACCCCTTTCAATACTGGATAACTACCCCTATTAGGGAATGGGAAATACGTCATAAACTAGAACGTGTATAAAATATTTTTGAATTACTTTTTTGTCCATAGATAAAATCAATTACTGTACGTGTATAATAACTACGTTTATTCTACTTATTTCGCACCATTTAAAACCTTAAAAACCGTAAAACTACCACTATCAACGAGTGGAAAGTACTTCATGACCAAGAACCCAAGTAGGGGTAGTTTTTCAATTTTTTTTAGTGTTAAAAGGGGTTAAAAGGGTTAACTAATGACAAACCCGGTTACAGAGCATGTATTGACGATCATTTTGAGCTTTGTTGCGTCAATTTATGTTGTTTTCTTCAAAAACTACGTTGGGCGCAAGAAAGGGGCGGATTTTGGGGTCACTCTTCTCGACAAAAAGTGGAACAGTTACATTTTTAGTTTAAGAAATGAATTCTAAATAAGAGAAAACTAATTTTGAACCAAAAACGTAAATTCACAACCAATAAGATGAATTTTCTATCTAAATAAATGTATCTGTAACAAAGCACACGAATTTTTAATAAAATATTTGAATTTTTAAAGGAATTTTCAACCAGAAAAATCAACTGGAACCAATAAGATGATTTTTCTGTCAAAATAGATGAATTCACAATAAAGTACACGAATTTTCAAACAAATATTTCAATTTTTAAAGAAATTTTCAACCAAAAAAAAAAACCAATTTTCAACAAAATAGTTTACTTTTCAACCAAACAGGATACATTTTAACAATGTTGTTTAATTTTTAGCCAAATAGTTGAATTATTATCAATCAGAAACATGCAATTTTAACCAAGAAGAACATGATATCTGATATTTTAACCAAAAAGGATTTTAATTTTATACCCAAAACAGTTGAATTAAAGAAAAAAAGAAAAAATTTTAACAAAATAGTTTGAATCCTCAACAAAAACAGATTAATTTTCAAACAAATAGTTGCGATTTTTAACCATAATAACAAAATTAGCTCCAACTTTAAGAATTGACCAAGAAACCGATTCTCTGAGAACGGCATTCAAATCCGAACTCAAAAGAACAAATACCGTGACCTATGGCTTAATGTCTTTGTTTGTTAAATTTTTTAAGAAGAAAATTAGAAACACAATATTGTCAAGTCAATCTGTGCAAAAATTATATTTTTGAACAAAAAGGCTCAGAAAACTTGTGAATACAAAAATCAGTTGTTTTGAAAAAACATATCATTCAAAAAGTTCAATATATGCAAAAAGAACTGCATAGAAAGGCCTCAAAATATGTTTCCAAACAGCGTTGTAATCGGCTCATTAGAGACTCCTTGGGATTAAAAACATTTAAAAATAAAAAAGTGATATTATGATATCCTGGTACTTATCAAAAGTAAGGTTACCAGAGGGATGTTCATGTATTACTTAATCATATTAATCAAGACTTTCAATAAAAGAAAGCATGAAACCCTTAGCACCTGAAATAATAGTTGTCTAAGGAAGATTCAATAGAATACTTTAACAAGTTTCTTTGAATATGTATACTGGTTTATACAAAAATGCATTGATATTATGCTTTTGATAGTTAAAAATGAAGAAAATTCCCAAATTTTATTGTTTTTTATAGAGTAGAACTTTATTGACTAACTCTTACTTTATATTGTAAGTTTTTCAATAAGATCTTTTAATTTAAAGTAATGGTTACAAATAGGATTATAATCAATCAGAAACTTTGTTTTATTGATTAATTTTATACATTATTAAATAAAAATAAAATTTTTTCTGTTACTCAACTCTTCAATGAACTTCACTGTGTGTAACAAAAAAATAATTTCTGGTGTTGTATAAATTATCCTTGATATTTCAGAAATCTTTAATCTTTAATTTGTGACGTCCCGTGACGTATATATATGTTAATATATTTATTCATATAATTATATATTTGCATGCTTATACTAATAAATACTCAATAAATACAGAGCGAGTATCGTGCACTGTGTAGTGCAGCTATATATATATATATATGTCCGGCACGAGAGCAGAGGTATAGAATATAGACTATAGTAAGAACATTGTAATTCGTAGCGTACACTGTCTAACCAGAGACGCATAGAGTATAGGGCCCAAAAGCACGTGGTAACTGGAGGACATAGCTATAGATATACTGAAAACAGTACACGCCGTATAGTATATCTATATATATATACGTGACGTACGCGTATACAGGATCGTCGCAGCATCCAGGAACGTCGGCATAGGCCCCATAAAAAGTGAATGGACCAACATAGGTCAGTTAGTTTTTAGTCAAAAAATTAGAAGTTACAGTTCCGTACAACTCTTCTCTGTCCAGTGTCTAGTGTGTCAAACCGGTCTCCTTCGCGTGTTAGTGTGTGTGCCCTTGTGTCAAGTGTTGTGCACCGGGAAACCCGAATATGGGATTTCCCATCTTGGATTACTTCGTACCCATTCATCCCTGAATTGGAACCCTTATTGTTTACATCAAGGTGCACAACCCCTTTCTTTCACACCACTACACGGAGACCATCTAGATATCATTCGACTCTTCAATCGAATCAATAACCGGTAAGTTCTAATTTTAATAAATCTAATTTCATTATCTAACTCCTTTTGGGCCATAATACATGAGTCTCCTTTATTTTAAAGGTCCTGGCCAAGGATTAGAGTGTCTACATGCCTTCCTTCAGTTTCTTGTGCTAAAGCCTTAATAAACAATATGTTTCAAGTGTAATTGATTATAATAAATTGTTTAAACTAATCTATATTTATTTATTGGCTACTCTTTCCTCTTCCCTGTGCGAGATCTTCGATCTCAACTAAAACGAGGAACCTAATTAAAAAGGAAAGTATTTTACGTTTTCCATGACGTAACAAATTAATAAATTCAAAATATTCGTAGAGTATCTAAAAAATTCGAAAAATACAAACGCAACTTAGAGATGAAAACAATGAAATAGATTGATTTATTGAGTACTAGGTCACTGGGATAATTGCGTTTTTAAAAATGGGAAAATATTTCAAGGACCAGTTTTAGATTAATTACTCCAACATGTGTTTGTTACGACGTTTGACTTGCTTTTTTTCTAGGAAGGGGTGTACAGTTAAAGATGTTGGACTACACTGTACTTGAGTTCTTGGGAAAATGCGTACAAACCAAAATCTGTCATTTTCAAGGGGAGTTTTCGTTCGTCTATTTTTCCTTCTTTTAAATGATTTCAGTGCTCAGTGTGGCCCAGTTCGGTTCGGTCGCTCTAGACGAAATGTTGAAGAATCAAAATAACAATTTTTTAAGAAGTGGTTACAAAATGAAAAATTACAAAAAATTCCGTTAGATTGTAAAGCGAAGTTGAAGAGTAACTTAAAAGTAGCACTAAGTGGTATAAAAATAAATAAATGAATATGAATAAACATTCCTGAATTTTTTGAACTAAATTCCATTTAATTCGACGAATTTTGAATTTAGAAATTTTCATTAATTTAAAATCAACAGTTTTGTTTCAAATTCTACAAAAAAACATATTTGAAAAATTTATGCTGCCCATTAACATTTTTATGTTGATTGTGACAATCGAAATTGTTGTTGTGCTAATGGATTTCATATAAGATTTAGAAGGGAATTAATGTTTCCCTTTCACAATGAAATATAGTACATAACAACAGAAGGATAAGTCTTTTTCTCCTTTATGGTTTTCTACTTGTGTGAAACAAAAATTTTTTAGAAATTTTAACATGTCATCATGATTTCGCGGGAATTTGGCAGATTGTAGGGCAAAGAAATAGTTAATTCATGGAAATGTTATACATAAAGAGAGGGGGCAATAATGCAATCAATTTGAAAAGAGGCCTTTCGAGAGATAACAAAGCCATTGATACGTTTATCGAATTTTTTTAGGAAACATCGGAAATTATTGTAATTAAATTTTTTGATAATTGGCAATTAAAATAAGTATTAACGTACAAAAAAGATTTAGAAATATTAAGGATTAACACTTAAACCGGAAATTAAAAGTTAGATTTTCATCAAAAAATTAAAGAATGAAAAATAATGGAAATAGCAGTACTATAAGAAACTTCAGTCTCATATATACATACATTACTAATATAAAGCATATGATAGAAATATTTTTTCGTATTATCCTATAAAATTATACCCTGATGAGGAGATCTAAAGTGATCTCGAAACATGTTGGTCCCAAAAGTAGTATAAAAAAGACGGAGAAAGAGAAAGGAAATTAGAGTGAGGATGGGTTGGTTGTCTCTTTTCCGATGCTCTCCCTCTTTCTTCCACTTGTTATATACTTGTCTCTAACATAACGAGCCGATTACAACATTGTTTGGAAACATATTTTGAGGCCTTTCTATGCAATTCTTCTTGCATATATGAACTTTTTGAATGTGTTTTTTCAAAACAACTGATTTTTGGATTCACAATGTTTCTGAGCCTTTTTATTCAAAAATAGAATTTTTGCACAGTTCGACTTGATAATATTGTGTTTCTAATTTTCTTCTTAAAAATCTTCAACTTTAATTTATGAAATTTCCCTAACTCTATCAGGTTTTCCCTGACATTCCCTGACTTTCTGAAATTACCTGACCTGTAGCAGCTCTGTGATTTAAAAAAAAAGAATACTTCCATTTCACTCGAGAAAGTTTTTGTAAAAATGTATGTATTAATTATAATATATATTTATTGAATCAATAAATGCTTCAAATTCTCCTAAATGCTCTATAAATGCTCTGTTTGAGCTTAAATGATGAGCATATTCTCGAGAGCATTTTCTCAACATATATTCTTGGGGCCCTTTCACACGATTACAGATCCGCAAGTTGCGGACTTGCGCAAGTCATGAGTATAGTTTTTTCCGTCAGCGGGAAAATCTCTGAATGGTGGTAATTTGAATGTTTGATTTTTTTAAATAGAAACTTTCATGTTTTTCAAAGTATGGGCAAGTGTATTGAGCTAAAAATAATTATGGAGGAATAAAGGCGATGAATTAAATACATTTTTAAATTATTTGATGAAAAGAAACAAGCCCAAGCCAAATCATATGATTTCTCTCCGTACATACGTTTCGGATGTTACCTGATTTGTATCGCTCTTTCAACAAAGTAATTTTTTTTTTGCACAGAAGGTAAGTGTAATTGGTATTTGTTAACATAAAAATATTATGCTTTTGCAAACAACAGCCTTTATAAGACTTACGGCTCATCTTTACGAAAGCTTAGCCGGCATAACCCCAAAGATAATATAATTTATGATGTTAACAACTGTCAAAAACGTGCACGAAAATATCAGTTTGTTTGAGAAGCGAGACAAAAAAGGAAACACCCGAAACTCATACATACATAACTTTGAGAGAAATCAGCTGATTTGGCATGCCCTGGCGGACCGAACGAACGGAGCGGATACGCTGCAGCGTATCCTTATAGTATCCACATCGTATCCTCTCCGTAGCATGCAAGAAAAACTCATTAAAAAAGAAAGATTAACATTTCACTTGTTGAAATTCGGATTCTACGTGAAATTTTGAGTTAAAAGGTCACAGAGTAATCGCAATAGTTTTTCTTGCAACATTAAAAACTTTTAATAAATATAATACTTATCGATGACGTGCGCTAAAGGCGACTTCAAACGCATCGTCATTCAGTAGTACTTCATAGGCGTTATTCGTCGACGATGCGTTTGAAGTCGCCTTCAGCCCACGTTATACGTTACCTTTTAACGTAAAATTTCACGTAGAATCCGAATTTCAACAAGTGAAATGTTCATCTTTCTTTTTTAATGAGTTTTTCTTGCATGATACGGAGAGGATACGATGTGGATACTATAAGGATACGCTGTAGCGTATCCGCTCCGTTCGTTCGGTCCGCCAGGGCATGTGCTCGTTTCTTTTCGTCAAAACATTGAAAAATGTATTTAATTCATCGTCTTCATTCGTCCACAATTATTTTTAGCTCAATAAACTTGTCTACAATTTGAAAAACATTAAATTTTCTATTTAAAAAAAATCGAGCTTTCAAATTAAGGCTCTTTTACACCTTCCGTCAATCGGTCGTCGACCGACCAACATAACGAAATATCCATTCACACCTTCGGAAAATTCAGTGAAATTTAGTACTATTTTAGTAATCTTTCAGTGAGTTTCAGAAGGTAACTAAAATATTACTACATTTAACTAAATTTACCGAAGGTGTGAATGGATATTCCGATATATTGGTCGGTCAACGACCGATTGACGGAAGGTGTAAAAGAGCCTTTACCGTCATTCGGAGATTTTTCCGCTGACGGAAAAATCTCTATTTTCACTATATTCATGACTTGCGCAAGTCCGGAACTTGCGGATCTGTAATCGTGTGAAAGGGCCCATGGGCATTTAAGAACTCTAAAGGTGGAGTCCCATGTGGGCAAAAAACGTTGGCGTAAGGCAGAAACTAATGAGAGTGAGAGAGACGGACATATCTATTTGTCTCTTCCACTCTCACGAGTTTCTGCTTTACGCCGACGTTTTCTGCCCACATGGGACTCCACCTTCAGGGTGCCGTCCCATGGATTTGTGAACAGGACGTAAGGTCACAAGCCGGTATTCCGGTTCCGCGTTTCGCATGTTTGAACCGTTTAAATCAGGTTATGTGTTTTTTTAAACAGGGCAAACAGGGTAGCGAGTGTAAGGAGGACATTATAATTTTAAAAAGTAAGGTAATAAGTTTTAAAAAAGGGTTCTGATGATGGAAGAGGATTACGAGAATATGTCGGTAAGTCTTTGCGCAATAGGAACAGTTTTTGGGGGTATTCAAAAACGGTAATCTCTATAAATTTCAGAGTTCTTTTAAGTTATCTTCTTGTTTGAAGGACTTCGTTTTTTGGGTTTTTTCCATTTATTTTCTTCTTGATATGTATAAAATGTTATACCTTCTGAATTAAACTTTTCTTTTGAAGGCACCCTGGCGGACCGAATGAACGGAGCGGATACGCTACAGCGTATCCTTATAGTATCCACATCGTATCCTCTCCGTATCATACAAGAAAAACTCATTAAAAAAGACAGATTAACATTTCACTTGTTGAAATTCGGATTCTACGCGAAATTTTGAGTTAAAAGGTCACAGAGTAATCGCAATAGTTTTTCTTGCAACATTAAAAACTTTTAATAAATATAATACTTATAGATAACGTGCGCTGAAGGCGACTTCAAACGCATCGTCATTCAGTAGCAGTTCATAGGCTTTATCCGCCGACGATGCGTTTGAAGTCGCCTTCAGCCCACGTTATCGATAAGTATTATATTTTTTTAAAGTTTTTAATGTTGCAAGAAAAACTATTGCGATTACTCCGTGACCTTTTAACGCAAAATTTCACGTAGAATCCGAATTTTAACAAGTGAAATGTTCATTTTCCTGTTTTAATGAGTTTTTCTTGCATGATACGGAGAGGATGCGATGTGGATACTATAAGGATACGCTGTAGCGTATCCGCTCCGTTCGTTTGGTCCGCCAGGGCAACTAAAAAATGTGGCTATTGTGGATGTCGTTTGAAAGACTTGGACATGACACAAATTTGGAAGCATTCATGCTTCGAAAGCTACGACGAAGAAATACATTTCATTCGTGTTGACGAATGTCACGTTGTAACTATAGGTAATATTTGTTTTAAATAATTTATTCGTACTTTTTAATGAGCGAATGAATATATACAATTCCACCTAATTTATTCTCCTTTACTTAACTAATTTTTTTAATCGTATGCATGTGCCCTTTGAATTTTGTACGTCGGTTTTTATATAATATTATGTTGCTATGATTTTTGTGCATACCTCGAATTAGAACTCATTACAGTTACGGAAGAAGTAGCATCCAGTGACAAGGATAGTGCACAACATTGGAATCACAACTGGGATGAGTTACTTATTAAGAAGGTATCGCTGAGACCAGCCTTATATAATTATCGATTGCCCCTTAAACATCGCACCAATCTGAAGAAAAAGGATTTGTGGAATGAAGTCTACAATTGTTTGAGAGGTTTGTTTTCCGTGTTCATTTGCGTTATTTGACGGACAAAGAGTAAAAGCAGAGTAAAAAAAATCGTGAGGGCAAAAATGTTTTAAGAGCGATGTGGGCAAAAACGAGTTAAAAAAGGAATGAGGAATACAAGGATTGTATCATATATTATAATATGATGAAATACTTGAACATACATAGTATAATATATCGTTATATTATGATATATGATACGATCCTTAATTTTATTGTTCCTTATTTAACTCGTTTTTGCTTAGCCTGTCATTTTCTCTTAGTTGGATATTTTATGGATTTTTTTACAGTTCCTTGTAAAGTAGCGTGCATGGAGAAAAGATGGGAAATGTTGAAAGATATGTATGGAAAGGCAGAGGAAAGAGCATATAAGCGTAGTGGATCGGCAGCGTGTAAAAAAAAAACGGAACACTCTTTGAGACTATTTGAAATGATGACGTTTCTGGATGACTTGTCGAAACCTTCCAGGTGCTATCTACAGCACATTCTACACTCAGGAAAAAACTATTCTTGAACCAGACAAACTGTTTTGTTGGATGTACATGAAAATTTGGTTAAATTAAACAAATTTTTGCCGATTCAATAAAATATTTGATTGACCTAACCAATTTTTTTGGTTGAATCAACCAAATACTTCAACTACCAAAAGATTTGGTTGAAACCACCAAAAAATTGATTTGGGTCGACCAAATATTTTGTTGTCCATATAATAACCAAATTCTATAGTTGAACCAACAAAAATATTGTAGATTCAACCAAATCGTTTTCTGAGTGTACGAGTGCCTTCAAGTCTCCTGAAATATCTGAAGTCACTTGAATTCACTTGAAGTCACATGAATTCACTTGAAGTCACTTGAATTCACTTGAAGTCACTCGAATTCAGTTGAAGTCACTTGAAATCTCCTGAAATATCTGAAGTCACTTGAATTCACTTGAAGTCACTTGAATTCAGTTGAAGTCACTTGAAATGTCTGAAGTCGTTTGAATTCACATGGAGTCACGTGAATTCACCTGAAGTCACGAGAATTCATGTGAAGTCTCTTGAAATCACCTAAATTCATTTGGGGTCACCCATATACCACGTGGACAGTGGGGGGGGGGGGGGTATAGCAAAAGTCGACGATTGTTCACAAGGGGGGTCTACGTGGACTAAGGTGGTCCAGAATTTTTTTTTTTTTTTTCAATTTTCATGCATCGCCTGCAAATTTGTTCAAATCCCAAAAAAATAAATGCGTTTAAAAAAAAATGATATTCAGAGGTTCCGCAAGCCCCCTATAGTTTAACACGTATTTTCCATAAGAAAGCAAGACGTTTTTGTATATTTTATTCAGAATCGTCAATATTAGGTGTATCGAGTTGATCCTCAAAATTTTTCTACAGAATTACCTATAGAATACGAATAAGAAATTACTTTTTGAAATTCGCCCAGATAAGTCTGTTTTGTAGGGTCCCAAATAAACCCCGTAAGTGAAAAATTGGGTATTGCGAGTTTCTGGCCCTGACCATTATCTTTTTTTAGGTTTCTTTTGGTAAACACTGTTTCTAATAAATAAAATATTACTTCATTGTAATAATTTGATGTTTAAATAAATTGTTCAAACAATTAATTATTGTTTATGGCCCTTTATCTTAAAATGGAGTTGAAAAGTCGCAGTTTTATCTAAATTTTTCAACTGGTTCTGAACTTTTCAGTTAGAGCGAGGCAATACTACATTGAATTCAACAAAAATAATTGTTTAAACTATTTAGTATTTAAAATAATATTCTCTTAGCATAATCCTAGAATATTGCAGTTTATTCTAAAATTTTCCACTTTTGGTTCACTTTCAAATTATTTTAGGGTCATAATTAAATCAAGTTAACAAACATAATTGTTCAAACAATTCATTATTATTTTTAATGATATTCTTTTTGAATAATGTCATAAAGTTGCGGGCTTTTCTGGAATTTTCAACTCTTATTCTACTTTTAACTTAGAGTATGGTAATAGAGACTGAAATTCGACAAAAATAATTTTTTAAACAAATAATTATTGTTTTCAACTATCTTGCCCTATGATAATGCTAGATAGTTGCGATTTTTTCTGAAATTTTTTGACTTTTTGTCTACTTTTTACTTAGTGAGATCATAATGTAAGTTAATGAACATAATTGTTCATACAATTTATTATGGTTTATAACTATCATCTCTTAGAGAAATGCTAGAAAAATATTCTCTTGATTGTTTATTTATTATTTGTTCATAACTGAAAAGCCGAAGCAAAGTTGAAAATTTAAGAAAAACCCGCAAGTTTCTAGCAATGATCTAAGAGAAGATAGTATTCAACAATAATAAATTGTTTAAACAATTATGTTTGTCAACTTGCTTTATTTATCATCTCACTCTAATTATAAAATTCGGAAAAACCGCGACTTTCTAACTGTATTCTGAGAGAAAATTGCTAAAAGCAATAATAATCTATCAAAACAATGCATGTCAACGTCTAATTATCGGTGAGAAGTAGTATTTTATGTATTAGAAAAATTTTGTGCAAATAAACCGCAAAAAAATCATAATAAGCGCCAGCAACTCGCAAACCCCAATTTTTCACTTATAGGCTGTTTTTGGGTCCCTATAAAACAAACATATGGGGGTGGTATTTGGAAACTAATTATTTATTCGTATTCTGTAGCTAATTGTGAAGAGCAATATTGAGTTTCAACTCGATTCACCTAATACTGACGATTCTGACTTCGGAAAATGTAATAATCTAAATAAATTGGTTCAGAATCACCCACAAATCTGTATATTATTTTTTTTAAACGCATTTAATTATTTTTTTGAATTTGAACAAATCTGGGTCCCGTTTTCCTGAATCTTCAGATTTATTTTTAGAAACACATAAAAAACTAAAAAAATATTCACCCTGATATTCACTAATTTTTGTTTGGACTTCTTGCTTTGTATCATGAAGCTTATGTTTTTATGAAAAGCCATATTCTCATACAATTCACAGCTCCTTTTGGCTCTGTAGCTTTTGAATACCAATAATATCCATAGTGTCATCAAATATGATATAAATCCACAGGGGAAGAAGGTTCGAAAAAAGTCCACGCTTGTCCACGGGGGGGAGGGGGGGGTGAAGATGTAGTAAAAAATTGTCCACGTGGTATATGGATGGCCCCCTTGAAGTCATTTGAATTCTCCTGAAGTAACTTGAAATATCCCGGAATATCTGAAGCCATTTGCATTCACATGAAGTCACGTGAATTCACGTGAAGTCACTTGAAATCACCTGAATTCACTTGAAGTCACTTGAATTCTTCTGAAGTCACTTGAAATCTCCTGAAATATCTGGAGTCATTTTAATGCACATGAATTCACGTGAAGTCACTTGAAATCACTCGAATTCACGTGAAGTCACTTGAAATCACTTGAATTCACTTGAAGTCACTTGAATTCTCCTGAAGTCACTTGAAATCTCCTGAAATATCTAAAGTCATTTGAATTCACATGAATTCACATGAAGTCACTTGAAATCTCCTGAAATATCTGAAGTCATTTGAATTCACATGAAGTCACTTGAATTTCCATGAAGTCACTTGAATTCTCCTGCAGTCACTTGAAATCTCCTGAAGTCAGTGAAATCTTCTGTAGTCACTGAAATATCCTGAAGTATCTTGAAGTCAGAAGTAGGTGTACACCCAGTCGGTCGAGTTGTCAACCCCTCGAGTTACAAGTTAATTACAAAGTATAAAGTTGGCCTTGGAAAATTGCATTACTAAAATATCTATTTGTAATAAGTGCGACTTTTTTTTAGAACAACAACTAGTTTGAGTTCGGATTCAGAATCACAATCTGGAACAGAAGAGGAGGAGAAAGAAGGCAATGAAAAAGGCACAGAGGAAAGTAATAGTAAGTAACATTTATTATTCAAACAAAATAAAATCATCTAATATATGTACTACATGTTTCAGTTACTGAGACAAAGTAATTGCATGGACTTATTTTATTATTTCACAAGAATCGAATGGTTTTGTATCTTTTTTTGTTTCAATAACAGTATTATCTTTACTTTCTTCTTCACAGAAAAAATAAAATTTCACGATGCTGTAATTAATTCTATAACACCACCTATTGTGATATCGAAAGTTGATCCAACACTTTCCTTTCTTTTATCACTCGGACCTACTTTACGGAAACTTGATGACCACAGGCGATTAGGCGTTCAACGAGAGTTGACACGAATTTTACAGGATGAAATAAATGATAAAGAGGACAGTGAATAATAAGTTTAAGAGGATGTTCTTGCTTAAGTCGTCTCCTATATTTCTACGGAAATTACACTGTAAAATCTCGACTGAAAGTTAGTATAAAACCTGTTAAAAAACCTGATTGAAAAAAATGAATTCTCAGCAAGAAATGTAACAGATGATTTTTTCACCAAAAAATATTTTAATTTTTAATCAAAAACAGTTGAATTAAACCAAAAAATCCGAATTTTAAATTATTATTATTTTATTTTATTATTTATTTTATTATGAAATTATTTTTATCCTTAACCAAAACAGACTAATTTTCAAACCAAAAAGAGGAAATTTTGATAAGAAAGGTTGAATTTACAACCCAAGAATGTGCATTTTTCTACCAAAGTAATTGAATTTACAACCCAAAAAAAAAAGACGAGAAGTGAATATTCAACTACAATAGATCAATTTTTTATCAAAAACAGAATACCCACATCGTCAGTCCAAAAAATTAAGTTTCAACAACAAAAAAACGGATTTTCAATAACATCGTTAAATTTTTAAACAAAGAAATTAATTTTTAACTAAAATAATGAATCCTAAACCAAAAAATATGAATTTTTAACTCAATGGGGACGGCGACTGACACTTGCGGCCGCTAGGGCCGCTAGTGCGTCTGGTGATACACAAGACGACGGTTCCAACGGTGGTAACGTCTGCTATTCGAATTATATCAGTCCTTCATAACGCAGCTTTGAGGTGATTGCTTCAAGCACTATTTTCGAAATGCCAGGTCTGCATGTGGCATTTGGGTGTAAAAATAAAGGAGCAAATCGCTTTCCAAATAATAAAAAACTAAGGAAACAGTAGATAATGCCTTGTTCTTGTTTACAAGGTACATCACCACTCACGGTGCTGCCCTCTCAGCTGAGCTTGACAAATCGCCATCCCCATAGTTGAAGTTTCAACCCAAAAGATGAATTTTCTACAAAAAAGGCAAATTTTCAACCAAATAGATAAATTTTCAACCAGACAGATGATTTTTCAACCAAGGAGACAAAATGTCTATCACAAAAGATCAATTTTCAACAAAAAAATGCAATAGTTAAATTTTCAGTTCAAAGCATTAATTTTCAATTTAAAAAAACTAATTTCCAATCATGAAAATGAATTTTCAACCGAACAGATAAGTTTTTAACAACATAATTACATTTTCAACCGAACAGACGAATTTCCAACCAAGAAGATTAAATGTCTAGCAAAAAAAGATAAATTTTCGACAAAAAATGGATTAGTTACATTTTCAGTTAAAAAATGAATTTTCAATTAAAGAAATGAATTTTCAATCTAAAAGAATTATTTTCCACCAAATAAGATTAATTTTTAAACAAAATACAGAAAATTTCAACCAAATAGCTGAATTTTCAAGTGAAGAATATCAATATGTTAAACCAGACATGAAATAGTTGAATTTTCAATTTAAAAATTTCATTTTCAAAACAAAAAAAAAAGAATTTTCAACAAAATAGTTAAATTTGTAAGCAAACAAATTAATTGTTAAATGAATCTTCAACCAAAAAAATTAATTTTTAACCCAATAGTTAAATTTTCAACCGAAAGATGAATTTTATACCAAAGAAAAGACAAATTTTCAACAAAATAGATGAATTTCAACCAAACAAATAATTTTTAAACCAAGAAGATTGAATTTCTATCAAAAAAGATAAATTTTCGACAAAAAATGGAATAGTGAAATTTTCAGTTAAAAAATTAATTTTTAATAAGACAACTAATTTTAAATTTAAAAAATTAATTTTCAACCAAAAATATTAATTTTCTACCATTAAAGATTAATTTCAACGAAATGCGTGAATTTTCAACAACCAAAACAAAAAAATAAATTTTCAACAAACTAGATGATTTTGCAACAAAATACTTAACTTTTCAATCAACAGATAAATTTTCAACCAAGAAGATTGAATTTCTATCAAAAAGGATAAATTTTCGACAAAAACTGGGACAATTAATCAGTTAAAAAATTGATTTTCAATCAAAACAACTCTATCAAAGAAATGAATTCTCCACCAAAAAGATTAATTTTAACAAAATAGATAAATTTACAACCAAATCCTGAATTTTTAAAGGAATTTTCGACCTAATAGCTAAATTTTCAACCAAAGAATTGAATTTTCAACCAAAAAGGGTAATGTTAATTGAGAACAACCAAAAATTTTCAACAAAAAATTTAAATTTGGAACAAAAAAAGGAGTTTTAACTAAAATGATTAATCATCAACCAAAAAAAAATATGAATTTTTAACAAAGTAGTTCCACTTTCAACTAAGCAGATGAACTTTGAACTAAAAGAGGTTTTTCTGTCGCTATTTACGGATAGCGAAAACCTTGAAAACTTAATCAAATCGTTATATTAGGAGAAAGATCCTGGGACCAAAGTCTAATTTGCATGATGATTCGAGCAAGAACTGATTTAATAGCCTGTAAATTCCAGATTTTTCCGGTTTCCTTTCTGAAAGGTATTCATCTGGAAAATGTATTTATGTTTTTTGAATGTTGAAAAATATTGAAAGTACGTTGTCGGATAATTGCATACGCGGCGAGACATATTTTGTTAACGAGAAAAATTGTAAATGAAAAAAATGGTGGCATCCATATTAAATTTACTGTAATTTTCTCGCTGTAATAAAGAAACCTATGTACATCATATACAACGCTTTTAAATTATGTAAGATTTTCTGTGAGATCTATAATAAAATGTTGGAAAATGAACCGAGTTTTTTTCTAAACTGTAATATTAAAATTGTATTGTAATAATAAAGTGTAATTAGTGCGCGCGTATCTCGCGCACACTGATCTAGTAATTATTAAAATTGCTATTCATATGAATTGTTGTCAATAATATTTCATTCATTGTTTAACTAAGTGAAAGCATAGGCTGGCGTATTTAAATTGTATGCTTTGTAAAACGCAAAATTCTGCTCACATGGGACATTAGGAGTACGAATTTTGCACAATGCAAAACGTAAAATGCGGAATGTATTGGAGAAAGGGACTGTGCGAACCAAATGTTAACAAAAATAAATATTTATCACGTGCACAAGTTCTCGTTATTAAGGCGTCGTAAGCTCTACATTTGCTTTTTAACATACTTTATATTTTTTTTAATATATATTTTATACCAGAGATGTTTCCTAACCATAAACCTGTATTTATACTAATTAATTTACCGATTTTAGATGCTTAACGCATGCTTAGTCGCAGGACATCGCCGATGCTCTGGCCATGGACCAAACCACTTGGCTCTTCGTCCCTCCATCAGCCCCACATTTCGGTGGACTGTGGGAGGCCGCCGTCAAATCTACCAAGCATCATCTCAAAAGAGTTATTGGAACTTCGACTCTAACTTTTGAGGAGATCTCAACGGTATTGTCACAGATCGAGGCGTGTCTTAATTCAAGACCACTACAAGCAATCACTGATGATCCAAGTGATTTGTCCGCGCTCACTCCAGGACATTGGCTCATTGGAGGACCACTCACCGCCGTTCCTGAACCTTCGCTTATACACGAGCATATTCCTGCGAATGAAAGGTGGAAAATGGTCCAGAAAATGCAGGAAGATTTCTGGCACAGATGGTCCTCAGAATACCTTCATTCTCTTCAAACACTTCCTAAATGGCGTCAACGTCAACAGTCTGTCCAGGTAGGAGATCTGGCCATTTTGAAGGAATCTGATGAGACGATTCCACCTACCAAATGGCCTTCATGCAGAGTCACCGAGGTACATCCGGGAGAAGATGGCCTAGTTCGTGCCGTTACAGTCCGAACAGCTACTACCGAGCTGGAGAGACCTATTGTGAAGCTCTGCCTCCTCCCACGTGCAAAAGAAGATCTTGCATAAACCTTTCCTGACCCCTCCAGACCCAAACTTTATTTTACCATCCTAAATTTAATTCCGTCAATCCCAGAGCCGTTTTTCACTCTCGTCTAATCGGTCTCTCACCACCACTATGGATATATCAAATCGGGCGGTCATCTACGATGACCGTAGCAGTAGTCTAACATCGTTTCCTCTTGAAACAAATCGGGCGGATGTTCCGAATTTCCGTATTATCATATACAAATTCTGGGTGTACGTACTGACCACTCGGCCCCCACTCTGAAAGACTTTCCAGCAGGGCACACGGGCGCTTTCCTCGACGCTTTTCCTCGCACTCGGCGCGAGATCTTAATACGAGTCACGTGTGTCTCTATATTCCAGTAAATTTATATTGTTAACTCTATGCTGACTTTGCGAATAAACGCAGTTTTGTTAATAGTTCCGTTTTAAATCTGAGTTTTTTTGTGTTCACCTAATCACATGCGCGATCATCATTATGTTCGAGTCTAATCCGAAACATTGAGTGTTTTACGTGGATGTTCTTCGGATTTATTAAGGCAAAACTGCAAGTGGTGGTGTTAGGGGGTTGTTCAATATTATCATAGGGTGGAGAATATAACTTGTGGTTTTCTGAAGTTGACTGGGGTAATTATTGAACAAAATTTAATTATTTGAGTGTTTTCCGTAGAGGCTTTTGGGATTTGCTGAGGTAACCCAGCGGAAAATTCCTGTACAGGAACCTCGGAGGATCTTGCACATGTTCCTATACACGAATCTGCACACGAACCTGTACAGGTAATCTTGACGGATCCTGTGCAGGAATTTGGCGAAGGAAACTGTACATGCTCCTGCAAAGGATCCTTTATACAGTCTAACCTTTGAATGTTCCTGTACAGTGTACAGGTTCCTTCACAGAGTCAATAGAGGTGTGGGTTCATGGACAGGAACATGTTCAGGATCCTATACATGAACCTGCATAGGAACTAATCCACGAGGGTTCGCTGGTGGCTTAGCTCTCCCGATAGTGAGTCAGTTCTTCAAGGGAATAAAAGGAAGGCAAGTTTACAGCTGTAAGCGACATCAGTTTTCGCAATGGCTTTCTGTAAAGGATCCTATACGTGTTTCTGTACAGGCAATTGTAAAGGATCTGTCAAAGGTTCCTTTGTCGGTGCAAGTTCCTTCGCAGGATCATTTACAGTTTCCTCCGCCAAATTCCTGTACAGGAACCGTCAAGATTACCTGTACAGGTTCGTGTGCAGGTTCGTTTACAGGAACTTGTACAGGATCCTTCGAGGTTCCTATACAGGAATTTTTAACTGGGAAAAGTAGTAGTGGTGGTCTTAGGGGGTTGTTGAATATTATAATGGGGTTGGAAATATAAGTTGGGGTTTTCTGAAGGTGATTTGGGTGATTATTTCAAAATTTTTAATTTTTTTAGTGTTTTCTGTACAAGGTCTTCGGATTTGTTCAGGTAAAGGTGGTAGGACTGGTCTTAGGGGGTTTTTAAATTTATTATTACGGGGTGGGAAATATCATTTGGGATGTTCTGTGCTACAGAACTATTTGGCGAGCAGCTACAATGGATCCTTAAGGGTGTTGGTTAACTTCGACTTGGAATTTTCTTTATAGGCACGGCACTGACTCCATATATAATTTTTGCCATCTATTTGAGAGCGAAAGAAAGAAAACTTGTCAAATATCCGGGGTTTTGCGAGATCCTCGGATCAACGAAATTTATAGGAATGGAGCATTTTGCTGAGGGAATAACTATTTTCGCGGAAATTATTAATTTTTCGAAAGGGAGAAATCTGAAGACAGCATTTGAACGGCGAGAACCGTTCGCAAATTTATTTTTTTACTCACAATTCTGACATCACAGAACTATTTCCAGGGGTCAGCCAATATTCGAAGACCCAAAACTTGATGATGGCGAACCTAAATTTCGCGAAATACGTCGCGAAATGGAGAAAAAACCGAAAGAAAATTGAGATGTCCTGTGTATGTGAGGACCACAAGACTGTATTGGTAAGCAGAGCACAGGCAAACAGACCGGCTGTCAAATTCGTGCTCCGATCGGAATCCTCAATGCTCTGAAGTCCGCAACACACATTGCCACTCGCGAAATCGTGGCGCAAATATTTAAAAAGTTTTTGAAGACAGCAACTGCAAATTCACCAATTTTATAGATAAATCAATTTATGATTGTATGTAAATTTGTAACTTTACCCATTTTGAAATTATAACTTTGAAATTATGATTTGAACATTTTTAAATTATAAATTATAAATTTATCAAGTTATCAAGCAATAAATTCCGAAACCATCAAATTCGATTTCTGAAATTTCGAAATTAGGCCTACTCTCGTCAATTTTTTTTTGTTTCTAATTTTTTTTCAATGCATTACCGTGAATATGGATAAATATTATAAAAATATTAATAAATATTAATATTCTTTGAATAGGGTGGAGCAACAAAAATCTTTTTTGTGATAAGCTTTTGGAGGGCGGGGGTGCTGAAAAATGCCCTTTATTCCCCAATAAATTATCAATAAAATGGAGAACATGAATAAAATCAATAAAACGAATGAAACGGATAAAACGAATCAAATAAATGAAATCAGTGAAACCGGTATAATTTTATTTTATTGATTTGATTGATGTTGTTCATTGATTGTTCAATTGATTTTATTGATTCATTGCATTGTATGTTTAAAAAAATCGAATATTTATATTGATTTCCTTTATTTTATTACAAAATACAATGCAATGAATCAATAAAATCAATAAATTGAATGAAATCACTACAATCAAGAAAATCAAATCATAATCAATAAAATCAGAATTATACTGATTTCAGTGATTTCATTCCAAATTCATTGATTTTTTTCATCCATTTCATCGTATTTTTTAATAAAATAAAGAAAATCAGTATGAATATCCGATTCTTTTATTAAAAAATACAATGAAATGACTCGATGAAGTCAATAAATTGAAAAAAAAAAACTAAAATCAAATTATTATCCATAAAATCAGAATTAAACTGATTTTAGTAATTATAGTGATTGATTTATTTTATTGATTTTATTTTATTAATTTTATTCAATTTATTGTATTTTTCATTGTAAATATTTGAGATTTTTATTCAAAAATACAATCCAATGAATCAATGCAATCAATAAAATGAATAAAATACTAAAATAAAATTTATGGATTTCATTGATGTTATGGATTTTTTGTATTTTTCATTTTATGGATAATAATTTTATTTTTTGTTTTTAGTGATTTTATTGAACTACTTGATTTTTTTCATTAAAAAATAGAATGGAATAAATCAATAAAAGCAATAAATTGAATGGAATCAGTAGAATGAATAAAAGCGATTTATTATCAGCAAAATCAATAAAGTAAACAACATCAATGAAATCAATAAAATCCATACAATAAAAAAATTAATAAAGTCGATGAATTGAATAAAATCAGTATAATTTTGACTTCATTCATTAGTGATTTTATTCATTTTATTGATTTTATTGGTGCTGCTCATTTATTTTATTTCATTGATAATTTGATTTTATTGTTTTTAGTAATTTCTTTATTGATTTTTTTTATTCATTTGATTGTATTCTTTTAATAAAATGAAGAAAATCAGTATAAATATTCGATTCTTTTATTAAAAAATACAATCAAATGACTCTATAAAATCAATAAATTGAATAAGATTACTAAAATCGATAACATCAATTTATTATCAACAATATCAGTAAAAAAAAAACTCATCAATGAAATCTACATTTTACTGATTTTATTCAATTTATTGATTTTATCGTTTTGATTGATTTATTTCATTTTATTGATTCTATGATTTTAATAATTTGATTGGTTCGATTGATTCTGTTCAATTCATTGATTTTTGGTATTGCAAATATTTGACTTTTTTGTTAAAAAATACAATCAAATGACTCAATGAAGTCAATAAATTGAATAAAATACTAAAATCAAATTATTATCAATAGAATCAAGATTGCACTGGATTTTATTGATTTTAGTGATTTTATTGAATTTATTGATTTCATTGATGTTACTGATTTTTTTACTTGTTTATTTTATTGATAATAATTTTATTTGTTCGTTTTTGGTGATTTTATTGATCTACTTTTTTTATATACCATTAAGCCATTTCCCTTTCAGCGAGCCTGTAGGGGTAGGCGTGACACTACCCGATTCGGGTAGTGTTTCTAGGTCGATAGTTTCTTGTAGTAAATAACTACAAGTATGGGCTCACCACACCCACGACCGCCAACAGCAACGCAGTAGTATTATTCCCGAACGGTCACACATCCAAGTACTAACCGCGCCCAGCACTGCTTAACTTCAGTGATCTAACAGGAACTGGTGTTTCCAGCGTGGTATGGCCGTTGCCATAAATTTTAAATTAAAAAATAGAATGTAATAAATCAATAAAAGCAATAAATTGAATGAAATTACTAAAAACGATAAAATAAAATTATTATCAATGAAATAAAATAAATTAACAGCACCAATAAAATCAATAAATTGAATAAAATCACTAATCAATGAAGTCAAAATTATACTGATTTTATTCAATCCATTGACTTTATTTATTTTTTGATTGTATGGATTTTATTGATTTCATTGATGTTGTTTACTTTATTAATTTCGTTAATAACAAATCGCTTTTATTTATTCTACTGATTCCATTCAATTTATTGCTTTTATTGATTTATTCCATTCTATTTTTTAATGAAAAAAATCAAGTAGATCAATAAAATCACTAAAAACAAAAAGATAAAATTATTATCCATAAAATGAAAAAAAAATCAATAACATCAATGAAATCCATAAATTGAATAAAATCACTAAAATCAGTAAAATCAGTGCAATTTTGATTTTATGGATAATAATTTGATTTTAGTTTTTTTTTCAATTTATTGACTTCATTGAGTCCTTTCATTGTATTTTTTAATAAAAAAATCGGATATTCATACTGATTTTCTTTATTTTATTCTCATATTTATTTATTTAAATCTCATAGCGCGCTTTGCGCGCGGCTCGCTTCGCTCGCACGTTTGAACGCGCCTAGGGCGCGCACCTGTTGACTCTCGCGCTTCGCGCTCGATAATATATTCATCTCGCGCTACGCGCTCGGACACATTTGCCTGACGCTTTAAGCTTCATCGTTATGACCTGCTTTTGGTTTAATTATGTAAGTTTTACATAGAATGAGAAACCAATTTACTTAAGGTTCTATCGACCTTAAGGAACACATTCTCATCAAGACACTCGCGCTTCGCGCTCAATATTTAGTTTAAAAATGATATAAACCTTGCGCTCCACGCTCGTTTCTGTTCATCGTTTAATGGATACTCAAAAGTTTGAGCGCGCTCAAGATGCGAGATTTGGTCGTCGCGCTTCGCAACGACTATATGTTATGTTCTATGTTCTTCAGATAAAAATTACTAAATTTTTGTATTTGATCTAAAATGAAGAAGGGAATTCCTTCACTTCAGCGTACATTTCTGTATCTTTCTAATTAATCATACAATCAGAAAGATTTCTCCAACTATCTGAAAAGGTGCGAAAAAAAGTATCTAAGTTGTTTTTGGAACATATATATGATAAATTTTTAAATGATTATTGAGAAATGGACATTAAACAAAACCCGGGGGGGGGGGGGCGTTAAATTTTACACAACTCTAATACCTTCTCTAGATGAGAATGTAGAAATACAAATTTTCAAGTACCATGAGCATTAATGATGATTATTTTATTGTTTTAATGGTTAGAAATAGTATTGAAAACATAAAAACAATGAAATATTGTGAAAAAACACACGAGATGAAAAAGAAATGGAATAAGCAAAGTTTTGATGAGAATGTGCCCACTTATCGGGCTGATTTTTTCACTGTTAATGCACTTTTTTACGAATAAAGCAAAAACTACACATCCTATCAAAAATTGACCAATAACAAATTTGTAGATCTTTTTTTTATGTACAAATTTTGTTCAATCATGATTTGTCGTATCTTGCATAGTTTGGCCGTAAAATTGAATTTTTGGATTTTTAATTACCTTTTGTGCAATAAAAATGTGAATTTTCGATCTTTGAAGAAATTTCAAAAAGTCGTTATGATAATCTTGCAGGGCGTGCAAAAAGAAACATTTTTTTTCTCGTGGCTTTTTTTCGTATCGTGCGTTTTTCGGCTGAAAATGTTAATTTTCGTTTCTTTTTTTGGATTTTGAAAATGCTGTAACTCTGAAAATTTTCATTTTATCGAAAAATATCATGAGAAAAAATTGTTCGAATTTCCGAGTACTATGAACAGCCGCAAATATAATTTCCAAATTTTGAAAAAAAATGGTTTTAAAATTTTTCAAAATGGTCTCACTTTTTCAATTTTTATCAAAAATAGCTGGCTTACGAACTTGACCTTCATTTTAGGATACTTGAAGAGTATACCAAAGCCCAATCCAACCTGGTAATTCTTTCGAAAGTTATCGTGCTAACAGACTAAAAATCTACATACATTACCACCCACATACACACATACACACATATATACAGACAGACAGACACATTCGTAAAGACCTGTTTCTTGGGTTCAGGGGGTCTCGAAACCTGGACATTTGACAAAAACCGGGGGGGTCAAATTTTACACAAATCTAATACCTTCTCTAGATGAGAATGTAAAAAATCAATAAACTTGGAATGAAATCACTGAAATCCCTAATAGCACGGAACGTTCCTGGAACGTTCCAGGAACGTTCCAGCGGAACGTTCCAGGAACGTTCCAGGGAGGTGTAAAATGTCCGCCGCTTGGGAACGTTCCAGGAACGTTCCACTGGAACGTTCCAAACATAAATTAACGTTATTGTTATTATTATCAATAAAAAACGCGTAAAACGTAAGTGATAGGTCAAAATCGATGTCAATTTATGATACGGATATCATATTATAGTTTAGTATATGCGGTACTCAAAATTCAAAACTGACATCCATTCTTACCTATCTCTTACGGTTTACGAGATAATTGTTGTTAAAAACAACAATAATGGAAGGTTCCCCTCAGGTCCCAGTGGAACGTTCCTGGAACGTTCCACTGGAACGTTCCCAAGGGCGGACATTTTACACGTTGCGGGAACGTTCCTGGAACGTTCCAGTGGAACGTTCCGAAGGTGCCCGCGGAACGTTCCAGGAACGTTCCCGGAACGTTCCGTGCTATTAGGGATCAGTATAATTCTGATTTTATTTATTATAATTTTATTTTCTTGATTTTAGTGATTTTATTCAATTTATTGATTTTATTGATTCATTGCATTGTATTTTGTAATAAAATAAAGAAAATCAATATAAATATTCGATTTTTTTGAACATACAATGCAATGAATCAATAAAATCAATTGAACAATCAATGAACAACATCAATCAAATCAATAAAATAAAATTATATCGGTTTCACTGATTTCATTGATTTTATTGATTTCATTTATTTGATTCGTTTTATCCGTTTCATTCGTTTTATTGATTTTATTCATGTTCTTCATTTTATTGATAATTTATTGGGGAATGAAGGGCATTTTTCAGCACCCCCGCCCTCTAAAAGCTTATCATAAAATAGATTATTGTTGCTCCACCCTATTCGAAAAATATTAATATTTATTAATATTTTTATAATATTTATGCATATTCACGGTAATGTATTGAAAAAAAAAATTAGAAACAAAAAAAAGTGACGAGAGTAGGCCTAATTTCGAAATTTCAGAAATCGAATTTGATGGTTTCGGAATTTATTGCTTGATAACTTGATAAATTTATAATTTAAAAATGTTCAAATCATAATTTCAAAGCTGTAATTTCAAAATGGGTAAAGTTACAAATTCACATACAATCATAAATTGATTTATCTATAAAATTGGTGCATTTGCAGTTGCTGTCTTCAAAAACTTTTTAAGTATTTGCGCCACGATTTCGCGAGTGGCAATGTGTGGTGCGGACTTCAGAGCATTGAGGATTCCGATCAATGCACGAATTTGACAGCCGGTCTGTTTGCCGAGTTTGCCTGTGCTCTGCTTACCAATCCAGTCTTGTGGTCCTCACATACACAGGACATCTCAATTTTCTTTCGGTTTTTTCTCCATTTCGCGACGTATTTCGCGAAATTTAGGTTCGCCATCATCAAGTTTTGGGTCTTCGAATATTGGCTGACCCCTGGAAATACTTCTGTGATGTCAGAATTGTGAGTAAAAAAATAAATTTGCGAACGGTTCTCGCCTTTCAAATGCTGTCATCAGATATTTTCTTTCGAAAAATCAATCATTTCCGCGAAAATAGTTATTCCCTCAGCAAAATGCTTCATTCCTATAAATTTCGTTGATCCGAGGATCTCGCAAAACCCCGGATATTTGACAAGTTTTCTTTCTTTCGCTCTCAAATAGATGGCAAAAATTATATGTGGAGTCAGTGCCGTGCCTATAAAAAAAAATTTCCAGGTCGAAGTTAACCAACACCCTTAAGGGCCCTGGAAATCGAGTGTAAATCGTAGATAATGGATTCAGGCCAAACGGCGAAGCCATCTTGTCTGATTTTTTGTGTAAATGATCTAAAGGGTATATAGACTGTCGGTACAGCTCGCTTTTTTCGGAGAAAAAATCTATTTTTCATGTAACAATGAAAATAAAAAAATTGCTTTTTGTGGTACAGTGTTCTACTATTAAACAAAGCATGTAGCAGGTAAAGCAGTAGCGTGCTAAGAATTCTTTTGCGCGACCCTAGCGGAGGAAGGAGAAACTACTGTACACGTCTGCAGGTTCTGAATCGTCCACTATTAGCCACATTTCTTCATTCAGGGACGAACATACCGTATACGAAAACTACCCGGTAAGAAGGCTTGCATTAAAAAGTATTGGAAAATTTCATGTACCCAGTGGTAACGTAACAAATATTGAATACTTCTGGATCCCCTTTCTGTCCTCCCGTTTTGAATCTCCACAACAGTAGAAGTTATCTCTTAAATTGAAACCCTTTCTGTACCAAGCGGCGATGATATTTTTCTGAATAACTTTAGATACCGCGAAGCAACCATGAAATATAAAAATGTCAATCTTTTTTTCGAATTGTCTGTTTTTCGAATAATAATGAGGTCAAAAGCTTTTTAAAAGATAGCATCGGTCATTTTACGATGCCACGATGAATTTCCACACAGATGGCTACCCTCGTGAAAAGAAAGACCAACTTTAGATCACAGTATAGGCAGGTATATTCTTGTCCCGGCAGTTTGAACCCCCAATATCCCCTCATTATTAGGCTCATCACGAGTCATAGATTGTAAAGGAGGCGCTCTTTCTTGTAAGTTTCAACAGAAAGAGATGACGAGATGGAAGGAGTGACAGAGTTCCATAAATATAACGGCAACTGGTTGAAGCCTTCTAGATCTCGTAAATAATAATAAATCATCTCAGGTTCTTTGGGACTTTTAGGTATAGCTAGTCTGTTGATATAGACAGCTATCCTTATTTAACAGAGAGAGTGGTGTCTATTTCAATGTCCTAAAATTGATGCAGGTATAGGCTGAAAGGTAAAAGACCAGAAAACGACCAAACGTGGTTTGAAACTGGTCTAAATGTTATCTAAAGTTGGTCTTTCTTTTCACGAGGGTATGGTGAAAAATAATTTAAAAAATTTTTTATCATCATTTTATATTTTTGTAATTGATAATATTTGAACAAAGCCAATATTTTACGATAAAGAGATGTATCCTTGTGAATAACCCTACTAGATTTTGCAAATTTTTTGCTTTTGGAGCGCGTTTTAATGCTTCAAATGAAAATTGTGTTCTTAGTTTACTTGAGGTTACGTTTGGCAGCTCCGATCGGCTTTGAAAGGGATTGGAATCTTATTATTTTCGCCGCCTAATAAGGATTAAAAAACGAAGGACAGAAAAGGCATTCTTAGGGATTCAAAATTTCTAATACTTTTTAATGCAAGGCTTCTTACCGGGTAGGGGCCCCTACACAAAGGAGTGGGTAAATTCCCAAAACCCGGTAAGAAGGTGTGGATTGAAATGAATAGAAACGTAACAACCTAACAACATTAAAGCACAGTAATTTTCAATAAATAGTATTTATGAAATTTTATGTTTATATGAAATATTGTAAGTAATTAATTTCAATAAATTGAATGTGTATGCCATTCATTGCACTATTTTTTGGACTATTTTATCTTACTTTATTGACATTATTTTAAATAAATCTAAAAAAAACAATTTCAAAATTCACTCATCAGAACGTATTAAATTGACATCAAATTTTAAGTTTCTCCAATTTTCAACCATACGAAAGTGATCAAATTGACTTCATTTCCGCGTTTTCTGTATCGAATTAAATAATACTCATCTGCTCGCAATTTGTACTTGCCAGGTGGTATTAAACTGGTCTCAACTTCCGAGTTTTCTGTATCGAATTGAATAAAATTCATTCGTTCGCAATTTGTACGTGCCAGATGGTATAAAATTGACTTCAATTTTCGCGGTCGGCTGACGTAATTCAATGGCATTGGTTTGCTCCCAATTATCACTCGCCGGAGAAAATTAAATTGTCTTCAATATTCCAGTTCGACTTACGGTATCAAGCAGTATTAACTTGATTTCAATTCTTATCTTCCAATTATAATTAAAATGTATACATTTGTTAGCTGAAATAGCTGATTGAAATGCGACATAATTTAATTACGATAGAAGAAACTAAAACGTATATTTCAAAAACGGAATTTATAAGATATTCAAAACGTTTGAAATTCCACGATATTTGTTCGCACATTAATGATATTCAATTCGCACCTTCTTACCGGGAAGGTTTGTTGGGTGGTAAACTTACGGCGAAAGAAGTACCTTTTGTACAATAAATGACAATATACAAGCTTTCTGTATACACGGCAGATTATACAAACGTGTAAGATATCGATAATATTTGTCGCCCAATTTCCTCCGAAAATACCAGATTGATTCGCATTTGACACAAACTGTGCATGTTTGTACAACTCAGGGGCTGTCGGGCTGTCGCTACAATAACCGGTTATAGAAGTGTGAAGCACGTGTAGTTGTTGAAATAAAAAGCAAATTCTGCCACTTTTTTCTACAAAATGGCCTGCTTTCAGCTAATTTGACTGTACTTTATGTTCGCGTGATTTGTACGTGATTTTCGTGTTCTTCTTAAATGTTTCTGAAAATTTTATGAAATCGGTGCGATATTTGTGAAATCATTCGTATTCGTTTAAAATCATTCACATCTGTGAAATCGTTTGATATCTTTGCAATATTTTAAAATCTGTGAAATGTGGTGGACTGTACCCTTTTTGATATGTTTGGAATTTTTTAATTATTTTACAATTATTTCGACATGTTCATGAAATTGTAGAAATATTTTTTACATCTTTCGGAAATCTGTTGTATTCATTGTAAATTTCTGAAATTATCATGAAGTTCCTAATTAAAAAATTTGACATCGAAAAAAAAACGAATTTTTCTGTCGACAAATGTCTGATTAATACATTAGTTTATGACCTTTGTTTGGAAAAACCATACAATGTATCAACTAATTATGAATGTTGTTGAAATTGTCATGTAATTCCTAAATGAAAGGACTGCCATTGAGAAAAATAATAATTTTTCTGCCGACAAATGCCCTTATAATACATGAGGAACTTTCTAATAATTTCAGCAAAATTCCTACTTTCTCGATTAATCGTATGATTTTTTAAACGAATTTATTATAAGGGCATTTGTCGACAGAAAAATTCGTTTTTTTTTCGATGTCAAATTTTTTAATTAGGAACTTCATGATTATTTCAGCAGTTTACAATGAATACAACAGATTTCCGAAAGATGTAGAAAATATTTCTACAATTTCATAAACATTTCGAAATGATTGTAAAACAATTAAAAAATTCCAAACATGTCAAAAAGGGTACAGTCCACCACATTTCAGAGATTTTAAAACATTGCAAAGATATCAAACGATTTCACAGATGTAAATGAATTCAAACGAATACGAATGATTTCACAAATATCGCACCAATTTCATAACATTTTCAGAAACATTTAAGAAGAACACGAAAATCACGTACAACTGCGTACATAGAGTACAGTCAAATTAGCTGAAAGCAGGCCATTTTGTAGAAAAAAGTGGCAGAATTTGCTTTTTATTTCAACAACTACACGTGCTTCACACTTCTATAACCGGTTATTGCAGCGACAGCCCGACAGCCCCTGAGTTGTGCAAACATGCACAGTTTGTGTCAAATGCGAATCAATCTGGTATTTTCGGAGGAAATTGGGCGACAAATATTATCGATATCTTACACGTTTGTATAATCTGCCGTTGGGTAGGGGCCCCTTGTTTTCGTATACGGTGTGTTCGTCCCTGAATGAAGAAATGTGCCTAATAGTGTACGCTTCAGAACCTGCAGACGTATATAGTAGTTTCTCTCCCTCCTCCGCTAGGGTCGCGCAAAAAAATTCTTAGCACGCTAACTGCTTTACCTGCTACCCCGGTAAGAAGGGTTGCATAAAAAAGTATTGGAAAATTTCCAGCATCCAATGGTGACTCTACAATTATTGAATACTTTTAAATCCCCTTTTTGTCCACACGTTATGAATCTCCTCAGCGAAATGGGTTATGTCTTGAATGAATCCTTCTCTGTACCCAGCGGCGACAATATTTTTGTGAATACTTTTTAATGCTGTCAAGCGTGTTAAGTATCTGAGATATCTAATACTCTTTAGTTCCCGGGCATCTTAGTTTCTATTTCATCAGAATGAATTCTTTCAAATGTTTACGGATTTAAAAAAACAAGAGATACGTTTATCAAGAGCGTATAACTTCAGATATACGGTCCGCAGAACAAGCACGATCAATAACAAAATAAATCGAAGTCAAACGTCAAACGAAGTGAAAATGAAAGTGACGAATGTTGACAGTGTTGACATGAGTGAAGCGGCATCGTCGCACTATGCACTTAAGTCCCAAACTCGGGGCACCGGGGGATTGTGTTCTTAGAATAATAATTCTTTATTGTAAGTAAGAATTTTTATAATTTCTATATTTAACCCTTAGTGCCCGACAAGTGTGCGACAGACACTTAACAAATGTTGTGGTTAGGCTCGTCTAAAAAAGTTCTGCTAAAAACGCCTTTTATCTATTTGCGATATCTTTGATCGTTTACGAGAAAAATTCAAAAATTACATTTTTAGGAAAAAAGAATTCTCCCGGACTAAAAAATGGCTTAGCCCGCATAAAGCTAATACAGGGTGTCTAGCGACCTTGAAAACCTTGAACACCTGGAATTCTCCTTGATTTTTTTTTTTTTAACGAGAACCTCGAATTTTAATTATCAAGTTTTTTTGCTCTTAAAACAGTAATTTTATTGAAATGCGAAGAGTAATTTAAGTCTTTTAGCCTATTATGAAAGAAATATCTCATTTGGAAAAAATCTTGCTACTGAAAAGTTTTTTATTCATCAAGATATAATTTATCTTTTGTTTACTAAGAATAAATAAAGAGATTTCAAGGCAATTTTTGTAGACTGTACCAATTATTTTATAGATTGCAAAGAACAGACTTTATTATTGTGAATAATTCTATAAGTTTTTAATTTCTTCTCCCTCAATATAGAATATTGAAGTATAAATTTTGTTGTGGTGTTCAACTTAGAAATTATAAAAACTATCAGTTTAAATTTTCGATGTTGATTCAGTTTCAGAATTAGAATACGCCATGGCCATGCAACGGATTTTTTTATGGGTTGACCACTCGGTTTTTGAGTGTAGACTAGATTTCAAAACGTTGCCAAATATTTCTAAAGATTTTAAAATATTTCGAAATATTTTTAATATTTTTAACATTTCCCAAAGATTTCGCGGATGTTCATTCATAAACTTTATAAAACTTTAAAGATATAAAGGATTTCAAAGATTTGAAAAATGGTACAGTACACCAGATTTCAAACATTTCAAAATTTTTTAAAAATTTAAAGCGATTTCAAGAGGTTTCAAGACATTTTAAAAGATTTCAAAAAATTGTAAATAATTCAATGGTTTCAACGAGTACAAAAGATTTTCCAAACAAAGATTTAAGAAAGATTTCATGAATATTTCAAAAGATTTCACAAAGATTTCAAGGTTGACATTTTAAAGTTACACGAATTTAGTATTTTAATCTTTAATTACCTAACGTGATGATTAAAAAAAATTCAATTTTCAATTTTGAAGGTTTGAAATTTAAGTAAGCTTGTCATTGGGTCATTCTATTTTATTTTGCAGTAGTAGGTTGCTGCATGATTTTTAAAAATTTTCCTACTTACAGCGATCACAGTTCCCTATTCCTCATTTTTCCATGTTTTCCTGAAAATCCCCTATAATCTCTATATTTGAGAATTTTTGCCATTTTTCCCCTGTTTTTTGAAGCTACGAGTAATTTTTCAAACAGAAACCTGTGATCTTTAAAAATGCGCACTACAATCTTGAAATTTGATTTAAGTGAACAAAAATGTCAAACTAAAAAGTTTATAAATTGAAGAAAGAAACTTGGAATCAATGAAATAATTACTTAAAGGCTTCAATTGAAGAAAAAAAAATTGAAGCTTTTTAATTATTTTAAAAAATGTAGAAACTATTAAATTCACGCTATTGAATTTGTAAGGATCCGCATCTTTAAAAAATAATAAATGTAGAGGAACTTCAATTTAAAACTGTTCAAACTTAGTGACCTTTATGAAATAATTCTTTAAACTCGCAATTCCTGAAAGCTTCAAAAGCTTTTAAATTTAGAAGCCGTTAAATTTAAAAAGTTTCACATTTGAATGAATTTTAATAATAATGAAGGATATCTTAAATAATATTAAAATGTATTCTCTTTTTTTTCGCATTTTTTAGCAAAAAAGTTTATGTCGTACTGTGATATCACGATCTTAAAATTTGATTTGATTTTTTGATTCTCGGTCGATATTTGATATAAAGAATCCAACGATACATTCGTTTTTCAATAAAAAAATACGAAAATGTGAAGAAACCAATTTTCCCTTTTTTGGAAGAAAAATTCACCTATTTTCCCTACAATTGAACTGCTGGACCACTTTGATGCCTGTACTTAACGATCGTTATTATCAGTTTCTGCAAAGGTAGAAAAAAATGTCACATTTATGTGCATTATAGCATTCAGAAAAACTCAAATGAATGAAATGAGGCGTATTCAACAGCCTGTAAATTTTGATAGAACATTCACTTTGATATGAAATAAACTTTCAAACTTCTTTCCAGCCCCCGAAGACTGGAAGACGCGTATTAGGCGCAGAAGTTAATGCTGCATCTGTGAGCCAAGACTTTCAGAGAAAGAGGAGGATGCAGCACCTGAGCTACTTCCCACTAATCTTGAATATGAAGAAGAAGAGGGCGAACTGCCCGTTTCTGATTTAAGGGAACCAGATGAAGAAGAGGATGAACCTTCTTTTTCTAATTCAAGGGAATTAGAAGAAGAGCATTTGCAGCAGAATGATGTAGGCAACGAAAATGTAGGTGGACCGATTTTTCTTATTGATGTGGATGAGAATCTGACAGCGTCCACAACAGATACTCGAATTACGATAGAAACTGACCCGCTTACTGCAGCAACATTGTCTAATGTAGACAGTGATGATAGTTTCTCATTTGTTCAAAAGTAATTTTATTGCGATGAATATGTACTTAGGGAGCGTCCATGAACCACGTGGACAGTTATGTTATTATCTATTGTTGTTTCAATATTTTTTTATTAATGGCAATTTTATTTTCGCCTTAATTTAAACAATACAACAACTGTGCCAAAGAAATGTTTACTGTGATAATTTTACTTAGGAAGTCTACGATTTTAAAAATGTAGTGCAAATGGAGTTGGCAAAATGTACCAAGAACTGTTCATTACGATAATGTTACTTAGTAAGTGTAGTAATATGTTAAAAGTATTTTGCTAGCAAATGGTTAGACTGTCTAGTATATAAACCTCGTTTAACTACGTTAAAGTTGTTAACACTTTTATTTATGTTCTACCACTTTATATTTTTAAGAGAAATTTTTGTATTCTACGATTTAACTTTTACAATAACTCTACCAAATATTAGGAATTCAAGGAAAAACGTGTCACAGAGATGATTTTTCTTAGTAAAAACAGCAAAGTTTGGAAAAATCATATAACACTTTAATACAACTGAGAAAAATCTTCTCTGTGGTTCTACGAGGTTTTTGTTCCATCACTTATATTTCTATCTGGTTCAACGAGGCCTTTCGGATAGGGGTCTTACTTTATTCAAAATGATTTGTATAACTGATTTCTGCAGCATTTAATAAGTTATCAACTTTGTTCATGTTACTTTCCAAGGAATTGGACTGAAAAAATGTAATTCCTCTGGAATTTGAAATCAAAATCTGTCTACGGTATTAACAGTTGTTTTTTTATTACCTAAATTTGTTAAAAATAGTAATTAATCAATTTCACGAAAGGTATAAATCTATTATTTTTAATACTGCGATGCGCATTTCTATTTATTAATCCAATACCCTTTTATACTTTCCGTAAAATTTTCAGTTCTGAATTCCTATTAATACTTAGCCTAACACATTTTCAAATAGCATTAAAAGTGATTTGAAGCTCGTCATTTCTGGCCGCTCTTTAAGGAATACCAAGCGGAGGGCAAAAAAGGTATTTGTAGAGATTGATGCTTTCCAATACTTTTTTATGCAAGCCTTCTTAGGGATCGTGCATAAATTACGTAACACTTTTTTGGGGGAGGGGCGGTCTAGCTTAATGTTACACAATGGTGAAAAACTACAGAGAAAAGTCGGAAAAAGAGTTACATAGGGGGGGAGGGGGTCAAAATTGTCGGAAAACTGCGTTACGTAATTTATGCACGACCCCTTACCGGGACATGCTTTGCTTAATAGTAGAACACTGTACCACAAAAAGTAATTTTTCTTATTTTCATTGTTACATGAAAAATAGATTTTTTTCCGAAAAAAGCGAGCTGTACCGACAGTCTATATACCCTTTAGATCATTTACACAAAAAATCAGACAAAATGGCTTCGCCGTTTGGCCTGAATCCCTTATCTACGATTTACACTCGATTTCCAGGGCCCTTAATGCGCCGCACGTTAGTTTTCTTCTTAAGGCTCATGTAGTGGGTATTCCAACCTACAAAACTCACCTCAAAAAATTGGTTCCGAATGCTGGCGCACCGAAAGGATGTCAGGGGGCAATTTTTTCCCCCACAGGAAGCACATATCCATATTTGAGGGGGAAAGTCCCTCCGGAACGTCAACACTCGCGATAAATATTAAAAAATTAAAAAATAAAAACGTTTTTCAAAGATCGAAAAAAAGTAAACAGAAACAGTACAATCAGCGCCGCCTGGTGACCCGATCGATCACTAAGTCGATTTAAAAGGACTTCTGGCGCCATATTCAAAATAGAAAAAGCATTGAAACATATGTATTCTTAATAAGTTATAATATATTATTTGAAAAACATAACAAATAAATATTATCTTACAAAAATATAAGAGAAAAAGAAGGAAAAATATTTTCAACGCAAAATACTGACTGATAAAATAGATAAATAGAACTTGCAACATTTTCTTCTAATTCTGAGTTGATCTTATAACATTCCCTTTACACCACCCACACAGAAGAAATAATCTACATATAGCTAAAAAAGATTTGGTAAAGATTTTCCAAATTTGTAATTGACAAAAGTAAGCATTTTCCACAAAATGCAATGTTATTGTGTTTATGATTTTTTCAGAGGAACCTTAGGCTATATAATGTACAAGCAACACCCCATAAAACCCACCCACGTAATAGAACTCAACTATAAAAAGCTGGAAAGACCCGGTTATAGCGACTTTGATTTTTATAAAAGGCCCTCCGGTTCTGTATTATTAATATAATATCCCCAAAAGTCCATCCATCGACAAGAAATAAATAGCATATGGCTGTTAAGATTTGGTAAAGATTTTCCAAACTTGTAATTAGCAAAAAACAGTTATTTCCACAAAATGCAAAGTTATTCTGTTAATGATTTTTTCAGAGAAACCTTAGGCTACATAATGTACCCCTAACACTCCATCAAACCCACCCACGTATTAGAAATCAATTCTAGTAAGCTGGGAAGACTTGGTAAATATATTGCTGTATTATTCTTTGACGAAAAAATAACATTTTTAGAAAAAGTCGAAGTCGTTGTCTCTATGATTTTTTGATGTGATCCTCAGTCAATAGATTGTTATCAGAACACCCCATACAAACCCACTCTCGCATTAGAAATCAATTTTAGAAAGTTTTCGAGCCAAGTTTTTTATTATTTATTCCTAAGACATCCTGACTCTTATGGCTTCTTTTGAAACCTGAATTCGAGTTGGAATTCACAGGCTCAAGTCAATCAGACTCCATTGTGGCTGCTGGTCATTATGAAAACGATTCCAAATTCGTCTTTTTTCACACTACTAAATAGAGTCGATTTTCAAGACAAGTTTTTTGTTATTTATTCCAAAGACATTCTGACTCTTATGGCTTCTTTTGAAACCTGAATTCGAGTTGGAATTCACAGGCTCAAGTCGATCAGACTCAATAGTGGCCGCTGGTCATTATGAAAACGATTTCAAATTGGTCTTTTTTCACACTACTAAACAGAGTCGATTTTCAAGACAAGTTTTTTGTTATTTATTCCAAAGACATTCTGACTCTTATGGCTTCTTTTCAAACCTAAATTCGAGTTGGAATTCACAGGCTCAAGTCAATCAGACTCCATTGTGGCCGCTGGTCATCATGAAAACGATTCCAAATTCGTCTTTTTTCACACTACTAAACAGAGTCGATTTTCCAGACACATTTTTTATCATTTATTCCAAAGACATTCCGACTCTTATGGCTTATTTTGACCTTTGATTTTTTAGAGAAATGATTATATTCCCATGGACTAAGATCGGAAAATATTCACCGGGTCTTTCCAGCTTTTTATAGTTGAGTTCTATTGCGTGGGTGGGTTTTATGGGGTGTTGGTTGTACATTATATAGCCTAATATTCCTCTGAAAAAATCATAAACACAATAACATTGCATTTTGTGGAAAATGCTTATTTTTGCTAATTACAAATTTGGAAAATCTTTACCAAATCTTTTTTAGCTATATGTAAATTATTTCTTCTATGTGGGTGGTGTGAAGGGAATGTTATAAGATCAACTCAGAATTACATGAAAATGTTGCAAGTTTTATTTATCTCTTTTATCAGTCAGTATTTTGCGTTGAATATATTTTTCCTTCTTTTTCTCTTATATTTTTGTAAGATAATATTTATTCGTTATGTTATTCAAATAATATATTATGACTTATTAAGAATTATTACTCCTACATATGTTTCAATGCTTTTTCTATTTTGAATATGGCGCCGGAAGTCCTTTTAAATCGATTTAGTGATCGATCGGGTCACCACGCGGCGCTGATTGTACTGTTTCTGTTTACTTTTTTTCGAACTTTGAAAAACGTTTTTATTTTTTAATTTTTTAATATTTATCGCGAGTGTTGACGTTCCGGAGGGACTTTCCCCCTCAAATATGGATATGTGCTTCCTGTGGGGAAAAAAATTGCCCCCTGACATCCTTTCGGTACGCCAGCATTCGAAACCAATTTTTTGAGGTGAGTTTTGTAGGTTGGAATACCCACTACATGAGCCTTAAGAATTAAAAAAATTGAAAAAAGGAGGTGGATACCCGGGTACCCCGTTACACCGATGAAGGGGTTTTTCTTTAAATAATTTGCAACCTAAATTTGAAAATGAAAATAAAATAATATAGTTAATTTATTTGAAAAATAACTTCTAATAACCTGTTTAATTATTATACTTAGGTATCAAAATTGAAAACACAGTAAGCCGCAACCAGATTAAACAAATTATTATGTTAATGACAAATAATATGATAATCTCATGAAAATGACTACAAAATATGTTATTTCAAAATATGTTGATGAGTGCTCCTTGATCGCGAGGGAATTATTCAATAATTTTACATCTTTTTAAAAGTTATCTTTTACAGAGATGTAAAAGAAGTGAATAAACTTTTTCAAATAATTCCCGCGAGATCAATGTGCTGCCACCAACATAATGGCAGATTTACTTCATATCGAGTCCCGATTGAGAACGATAGGCAACGATAGCCGGCCTCAATCGTTCCGAATCGGTGCGACCCCATTAAGAAACACAATTGGGAACGATTGAAATTTGTTTTCAATCGTTCGCAATCGGATCCAATCATTTTTTTGTAGAAGGGACTTGAGTCTGGGACACCCTGTATAAGAAGTAAATTTAAGTAATATATTTTTGTATTATTACAGGCTCCTCCAAACAGTGGCTCTGCCTATTTTACCCTGCAAAAAAAGATCCACTTTAAATCGATTGACTGCAATTCAAAAATAAAATCGTCAATGGACAATTTTGGTGAAATGCAATTAAAGTCAAATATGGTGAATTGCATTTAATATCCAATTGTTAAATCGCAATTGAAAAATTTGTCAGTGAATTGAATTGAATGTCTGCAAATGCAGTGAATTGTAGATATGCAATAGAACTAGTGTGTGGTCTATTGAACTGAATTGTTTCGCAGGCCAATGAACCGTCTTTTGGATTCAATTCACAAATTTCAATTGAAAAAGAAGTTTGTAAATGGTTTTATATTATGCAATAGAGGTTAATGTAAAAATGGAGATTGGTCATGCGATGCATCTAATTGCATTGAATCGCACATTAATTTATAGACCTGAATTGTTTTTAATTGGAGTTTTGCAATACAATTTTAATGTATTGAATAATAAAATAATAAGTTGATAAATAGTATTATTGAAGAGATTGAAATCGTTAATTGATAATAAGGAATAAAAGTTGTTATATAATTTGTACCTTTGGACTAAAGTTCAGTAAATATTGATTGTTTAAGGAGGATAAAAAGTGATTTTGGACATAAATTAACAATATAATGCAAATAATATTAATCGAATTTTGTTGTCTTAAAGTAATTATTGAAACTAATTCCATGTTTAATGAATAAAGTACAATATTTCAATTGGAAAATAATTGAAAGAATCATTAATTGTTGAAATAAAAAATATATTTTCAAAATATATGTATTTAATAGTATAATAAATAAAAAAGATACAATTTGTATTGAATAAAAAATTAACAGAAATTTTTTTGAAATGAAAAACTTTGGTCTAATTAAGAGAATGAAATGTAATAATTTTTTAACTTCTTAGAGTTACTTAAATGTTATTTTTTCCAGAACACTCTTTCAAATAAGCACATTTTTCTTTTTTATTCAGGTTTATTTCAGAATGTAAAATTGAAAATAAAAGTAAGGATAAAACATTCGATCACGAACTGGCAATCTATATTTCACTGCATCCAACATTCAACAATTTTTAAAATCGTAGACATTTTAAAATTTCTTACATGAAAACTTTAATATTTAAGTATATAAAATTAATCACATGTACACAAGAGTGCGATTCAACTTTAGAGATTCTTAAAATGAAGAATTTCAAATCTCTTCCTATTCGAAATAGGAAATTATGAATTGTGAAAATTTTCAAAAATAATCAATAATGCTAATTATACAATTAAGTTATTACTCAGACATTTTTCTAGACCTTAAATGTTGTATTATTTAAAATCGCAGTTCAAACTATACATTGATTGAATAAAACATTTTCATGTTTATTTCATTTTAAGATCCCTCGAACGTGTTCGGATATTTACATACATGCACATTTTGAGTTCCAAAGTCAAGAACCATAACTTTGTCCAAGACTTCAGTAATAGGTATAAGAACTTTATCTTTCGCACCTGTAATTATGAAAATGTGTGGCAGTACAATAGGTAACTCATTACCGACCACCAAGTTCTCCATTTGCATTTTTGTGGCGAGCAGATAACATTTCTCCTCAACTGTTTTAAGATCTCAACAATTTGAACGATGCTTCCATTTTTGAGTTCGACTATAGTATCATTAAATCGTTTCGTATGATTATAATTTACGCTGTGAAGAACCTGATGGTTGTACATGCATTTATTATATAATTTTGCATCAGGAAAAATGTCATAGATGGAAACGTTACCCTTACCGAAGAATACAACATCTTCAGTGACATACGCAGAAGCAATTTTTTTACTCGTGGAGAATAATGATTCTATATATTTATTCATAATAGGCCTGAGTACCGAACCAACTGTACAAGATGTTGAGCCAAATGTATATTAAATCGAATTAATGGTGTATCGCCTAAGTTCTGAAAGCTGTGTGCGAATTCGTCGAGATCTTTTTCACATTGACGAAGTTCATCTTTCGAAATGCTCTTTTTTAGTAGAATAAAGATGCTTCTTACAAAAAGCGCGTACATGCGCAATACGTCGCATTGAATCAAGCCCATGCAAATAGGAATACTAAAAAATCATAGCCAACTCTTCCAATGAGTCGCTTTCCATGATTCCCGCTCTGAAAACTTGTAAGGTAGTCTGTAGATTTCATGACTTGGCTGAATTGCCATTAAACGCTCGTCGATTATTTTTCTAACTGGAAGAGGTAATAGTTTCAAGTGTTCCCATAACTCAGGTATTCTTTTGGCAGAACCTATAACAACATTGTGTAAGTATTCAATGGGAAAACCCCAGATCATGTCAAAGGTTGAAATACTGCTCAGAACACATGGACCTTTTACACCGTGCGATTTTTCAAGTGAACCAGTCATAAGTATTCTTAATACGTCTCCAAAGTTAGCTTCGTGAGACCTTAAGACAGGCTTGTTAACATACGGAAATTTCACAGCACCGCCAGCATATTTTCCTCTGAGACGACAGTAGGAAAATCCATAAAACGCATTATATTTCGCTCTATTTTGAATTACTGGGCGAGCCGCCGAATCTACTGGACAGCATAAAGGTGCAAATCTTAGTTTTATTTTTTCGCCATTGTCCATAATATCGATGCCTTCAGTACTTAATTCCTTGCATTCCTCAACAAAACTTTCTAAAAATAAATTTAGAAGAGCATGTGACGGTTCTTCCTTTACAACCATAACACCTGCTAGTAAAATAGTTTTGAATCTTATTTCCGGTGGCAAATCGTTTAAAATTACTGAATGAGGCCAGAATCCAGTTTTGGCATTATTAGCGGGTGCTCCATCCAAGCTCATATTGAAAGTCAAAATTTCCGGATCATCACCCTGGCGGACCGAACGAACGGAGCGGATACGCTACAGCGTATCCTT
>CAKNXH010058914.1:0-10672 GCA_932178445.1 Andricus quercusramuli
ATCAGGACGATTAGCTTAACAGAATATTCCGGGTATAACCGTCGCAACTCCCTCATAAGGTCTTTATACCTTTCTGTCTTTGCTTTCTCCTTCGCTGTGACGTTTTTGTCCGCTGGTGCCGAAAATTCGATAACGAACATGGTTCGTTTCTCGAAGTCAAGAAGAACCATGTCAGGCCTCGAGTGCGCAACAGAAACAATTGTCGAGAATATGAAGTTCCAATATATGCGGCACTTCTCATTCTCGACAATTGACTCTATTTCTCTAGGGGCGTTCAGCGGAGAGGTATTTGGGCTAATGCCGTAAGAGTGACAGAGATGGTGATAAAGCACTCTCAGTGCCGCATTGTGCCTTTGGATGTAGGTTGTTCCCGCATGAGCTGGACAACTAGATAGTATGTGTCCTAGATGCTCGGGGTGTTCATGACACGCTCTGCAGCTATCATCGGGAATATCTTGGCTCAAAATGTGGCGACGGTATGCTAGAGTGGAAATGACACCATCTTGACATGCCAAAATGAACCCCTCTGTGCCCGACTTCAATCCGGGTGATCTAAGGAAAGCAAACGTCAGCTCATACGACATCGACTGATCTTCCACATTTCTGTGGAAGATGCTGTGCATCTTCTTGTCGAGGAGCTCTTCGCGGAAGTTTTTCTCCTGTGCTTTCTTAGTCCGGGCCTTCAGGAGTGAGTATTTAAGATGGATAAGATTTGATGCATTTCGCTCACCCCTGATATTGAAGTCAAGGCCGAGTGTTTCAGAAGCCTCTTCTGCTGCTTTGTAAAGAAACGCCCCTTTGCCTACTTCTTCGTGTTTTCTGACCATTTTAAGAAGAGGATCTTGTCCATTTGCGACAATATGTGCTGTACCCAGAATAATCCTGTTGTGAAGACATTCAAGATTCAGTATTCCACGACCACCTTGACGGCGTGAGATGTAAAGTCGTGGAACAGAAGACTTAAGGTGCATGCTTTTGTTCATGTGCATAACCTTTCGGGACCCGATGTCGAGGGATCTGAGCTCGTCCTTCGTTCATGGAACTACTCCAAATGAATAGAGTACTACTGGGATGGCAAGCATGTTCGTTGCAGATACTTTGTTCCTCGCCGACAGTTCGGAAGACCATTTCTGTCGGAGGAGACGTTTGTATCTGCATCGGAGAGTATCCTTTATAGATGTTACGTCCTGCATGCGGCTTTGTGGCACGCCCAGGTATGTATAGGTCTCTCCAGCGCAAAGGTGTCGTATAGCGCTTCTGTCAACGAGTTCAGGATCTTCGAGGATGCCGTTAAGTTTTCCTTTCTTCAAATTAACCTTGGCGCATTTCTCTAACCCGAACTCCATTCCAATCTCTTGAGTGTACTCTGTGACAATTTTTAGAGCTAGATGTAGTTTCTCTTGATTTCTAGCATAGAGCTTAAGATCATCCATGTAAAATACATGAGTTACCTTATGCTTTCCATTTCCAGGTTTGCCACAGAGGTACCCTTCGGAATGGCGAAGTGCGAGAGATAGTGGCAATAATGTGAGGCAAAAGAGGAGAGGGCTCATGGTGTCGCCCTGAAATACACCTCTCTGAAAGGTGATACTGTTAGTGATTACACGATATTTTCCAGATAAGATGGTAAATCTGGTTTTCCAAAGCGGCATTAATTTCTCTATGCATCTCACGATGTGTGGATGAACCTTCAAGCTTTCCAACAGACAGATGATAAGTCTATGAGAGCTTGAATCAAAAGCTTTTCGGTAATCTATCCAGGCCATCGATAGAGATCGTTGATAGGATGCTGCATCTTTACAGACACATCTATCGATGAGCAGGTTCTCCCGACATCCTGCTACGCCTTTCTTCGAGCCACGTTGTTCATACATCTCTCGCCACACAGGATCAATTGTCCGAAGAATCCTATCATTTAGGATGGCTGTGAAGATCTTATACAGTGTGTTCAGACAAGTTATTGGCCTGTAATTCTTAGGGTCAGCTAAGTTGCCTCTCTTCGGCAGGAGCACTGTGCGCCCTTCCACCATCCACTCCGGAATAGGCTCTTCCGACTTTAGATATGAGGTGAAAATTCGGGCCAGATGCTGGTGGGTTGAAAGAAACTTCTTCCACCAGAAGGTCTTGATACCATCTGCAGTAAGAGCGGAATAGTTCTTCATGCCTCTCAATACGTTTGTCACCTCCCCGGTAGTGATAGGCGAGCATTCCTCCTCAGCTGTTATGAGGGCATTACGCAGTTCCTTGAAGCTATTCATGTTCTTTGAGTCTTCTTGAAGTGGATGTTGGACCTTCTATACTTCTCTCCAAAATGCCTCGACCTCCTCTGGTTTTGACGGATGGTCGACAGTAACTGGAAGGTCTTGGAAGAGTCGAGATGGGTCAGACAAAAACTGTTTATTTTCTCTGACCCACTTCTGCCTCCGCTCTAGACTTCTCTTCGCGTTAGATAGTACTCATATTCTGTCAACAATATGCAGCCTGATGGTCAGCAGCTTTAACTTGTTCAGTGTGTGATTCAAGGTCCTTGGTTCTTGGGCGAACTTTCGAACCCTCTCCGTGAACGGTCTACCAGATGTTATGTAGTCAATCACACATTGAACAGTGGACGCATTCTGTCTTGCCCATCCAATTTTCTTGTTCAGTTGATGCAAGCGTCTTCTTGTCTTTTGATCCATCGTCGGTTTCAGCCTTCGATTTGAATCAGCCAAAGCTCTCGCAGCACCATAAACTGAGCAATTGATGGTCCAGAGGTCGGACTCTTGCGAGATATTCCCACGAAGGGAGGCATCCATTTCAGCCAGATCTTGGGGCTTAAGAGGGACTTGCATGTTGATGTTCCTCCTTGTACTGAAATGGCGATCATCTTCCAGAAGGTGCCTGCTTTCTGCGGTTGGTCTTAATGTCATTTCATCTTCGTCCGCAGCTTGTTCAGCAGCGCTTGAGGAAGCGCTCCTCGTACATATGCATTTTTCCGGAGGTAGTCGGCTTGATTTCGCAAAGACTGATGCGAAACGTATTGAAGCTCTGGGTGTTTCTGGCACCACAGAGTATGCATACGCGCCATAAAGCCTCCGCGAACAGGGATAATATTGGCATCGTAGCAGTCTAGCACCTCATTCTTAAGTTGATCCGTCCACTCGATGTGGGCATTTCGCCGGTTTGTCGTCGTGTTTCCATCTAAATTATTTTCAGCACCCCAAACTCTAGGATCGGCATTGCTTGCCGATCCATTGTCGGGTGCTCTGCGCGTTCGATCATTTTGAACCACATCTAAAACATTTTGGTGGTTTGTTGGTTTCATGGTTCTTCCCACGAGCAGCTAGGGAAAGGGTTCGTCCATCCTTGTAGAGCCCCGCGTGCAAGTATAAGGCTGATACTCTGAGACGTCGCCCGGTATCCCAGAGTCACCGTTAAAGACACCTCACCCAGGTGCCATGCAGCTTTCGGTACGGTTCTCACACCTTCGCTTAGGTGTTATTCCTTCGGGACCATCCCTGGAAATTGTCCGCGACTGCTTATTAATTATTGTAACCATATTCAGCAGAAACCCTTGGTACGGGGACCCTCTATCCGCAACCCGAGGACGCGTTCGTTGGCTTTGTCACAAGCCTTCCGGTTCTATTCCAATAAATATATATATATATATATATATATATATATATATATATATATATATAATATTATTATTATTATTATACCATTAAGCCATTTCCCTTTCGGGGTAGGCGTGACTCGCTCGGTTGAAAAATAGTGGTGCTGGGAAGGAGGTATAGATTTTTTAGATTGATCTACAATTTTAGTGTTATTTATTTAAATAACACGTTCGTTCCGCAACACTTCCCCGACCCAGGTTGCTGATCAATCTCTCTAGCGATCACCCCAAGTGAAGATCTTCACAAGGTTGTTATGTGAGGTTCCCCTTTCATGGTCCATTAGTATCCAAGGTGTTTTGTTTCAGACGTCATTCACTGTACTCACATTCTTTTTATAAATTATTTATCGCCACACTTTTCTTCCTTCACGTCCATGCATTTTTTCATGCAAGCTCTCCTGTTTCAATGGCTTCTTATGTCTTTTCGGATTGAGGTTTACTTAACCTGTTTACACCTGTTCCGTTAGACGTTCATCTTTCATTCTTTCGAAATGTCCGAACCATCTTAACTAATTTATTTCCCATGTGTCAACTATTGTCTTTTTTGCACCACATTGTTTGAGGATTATTTCGTTTCTCACTTTGTCCATCAGTGTTTTCCCGCAAATTGTGCGCAGAGGTTTCGTGCCAATCACGTTAATCTTACTCTTATCCTTTCCTTGACATGTCCATGTCTCGCTATCCTATAGCACAGTCGGTACAAATATAGAATTACACAAGAAGTCCAATATAAGGCCAGTTTCGAAGGTTTCCTCCCAGTGGCCATGGCACTAAATTAGTCGTTGGAAACGTAAACAGTCAGCGCCGTATGAACCACTTCTGTTGGATTTTTCTCCCACTTTTGTAGCTCCAGCTCACTGCTCCCCCGTACTGCCTGCTTTTATCGCTTGCTACTGGTGGCGACGCATTGTTGACAGTGCTTGAGCGCTGAGAAACTGCATGGACCAGCAGTTCTAGGAAGCACTAAATCAGTCGGCCTAATATTCGAGTTCTTGTGTATGTATTGCCATTTAAACTTTTTTTGATATATTTTTACTTCTGAGAATGAACCCTGCTTTACCGATTACTTTCCAACCCTCGTTCATGCGCCTATCTAACTCCCCATCTATTTTTCCGTCTTTAGTGAATAGACTACGTAGATATACGTGCTTGTCAACTCGTTCTAATCTCTCATCATTTAGGACAATGTTGCACATTTTTTTATCACCTTTTCCTTGAAACACTGTGATTTTTGTTTTATTTACGTTAGTTTTGAGGCCCATCTTCTTCATGCTTTTATTTAGTTTACTCAACATTCTTTGCAAGTATTCGGTTGATTCTGCTACAACAACCTTGTCATTCGCGAAAGCTAATCCCTTGTCCTTGTTTGACGCCTTGCAGAATATCAAACCAGTCACTCAGTTTCCCATTAACCCTGACACTCGCTTTGCTACCTATATATATTGTTTTTATTGCTTGTAGGAGCCATCCATTGACTGCGTACTCTTTGAGGACTTCCCAAAGTTTACTACTATCCACCTTGTCAAATGCTTTTTCTGGGTCAAAAAACGCACAAAAAACTTTCTTTCCAACTTTCAAACTTTTCTCTGTGATCTGTCTTAGGCTAAATATTTGATCCGTACATGATCTTCTTGGCATAAGTCCACTTTGGCCTTCCCATATCTTTTCTTCTGTTATTTTCATTACCCTGCAGATAAGTATTTCTGAGTAAATTTTACTTACGGTACTTGCTAAGCTGATACCTCTGTACTTATTGCAGTTACTTTTATCTTCCTTCCTTTTGTATATTGGTACGATAATCGCTTTTCTCCACTCGTCTGGAACTTTCCCCATCTCGGTACATAAATCTATCAATTCACACAGCCTGTGAGATATGTACTCGCCACCGTATTTAAGCATTCCAGCTCTGATATTGTCAACACCAGTAGCGTTACCGTTTTTTAAGTTTTTAATGATATCTCTAACTTCAGTGACACAGACTTTCTCAATTGGGTTTTCTTATTCATTATGTTCTATGTCACAGATTTGTTGTTCTATAACTTCACCTCCTATACAACGCTGCTGAAGGCTGGTGACCTTCTCAGCATAAATCACCAACCTATTGAGACTCTCGGTTTCCTTTCTAATGTCCTCACACCCGCCCCCCCCCCCAACCCCAGTAACAGAAGTTTTGGTGGGACTGACGTTACTGCTTGACTCCACCATATGACAAATCACTGCTTAATTCGGACATGATTTCGACTCGCAAAACAAATCTCGCGCATTCAGGTGATACTTGGGAGTACAATATAAACACGAATAATACAAACAATGAAGTAGCCTCGGAATGGACTGAAACTTGGATTGACGAAAAGCATGCACACGGTAAATGTAAAGGTCGAGTTTCGGGCGATGAATGGAGACTGAGTGTTTGGAATGCTAGAGGAGTGAGTGATCTTAAGATAAGAGAACTACGAGAAACTATGCACGTAATGAAACTAGACATTCTTTGTGTACCTGAGACGAAGAAAAAGGGTCGCGAATTTATAAACATAGAAAATGGCGTGTTGGAAGGCGGTTGTGAAATATGGTCAGGAGTAGATAGCGAATCACATCGTAGTCAAGGGGTCAGTTTAATTATGAATGAAAAAACAAGACAACATCTCATAGACCTATTTATTACAAATACCTGGTTTCGACATAAAATGATCCATACTTACACCTGGTGTAAAGGAAATAACCGCAGTGTAATTGACTTCGTTATTGCAGATGAAAGGGTAAGAGAACTAGTTACAAATACAAGAGTCATGAGGGGGGACGAATGCAATACTGATAATTACCTTTTAGTCTTCAAGATGCACTTAGGGCGGGGATGGAGAAGAAAGAGAACCAAACAAACGAAACAAACGCGAATCAAGGTCGAAAATTTACAGAAACCGGAAGTGCAAATAGATTTTCAGAATAAGATAAACGAACGCATAGATAAGTCAATTTGGGAGCCACTTGAAAGGAATAAAGATATAGAGGGCGCGTGGGCTTTATTGCGGGATACCATTGTTAAAACTGCGATTGAAGTGTGTGGTACGGCAAGGGTAGGAAGAAAGTCTGACGATGCATGGTGGAACGATGAAATGCGGCAGCCCAAAAAGAAAAGAAAAAAGCGCACAATAAAACGCTGAACATGACAGGTCTTAGCGATGAGGAGAGAAATAAACTCAAAAATGATTACAGATACAAAAAGAGGAGAATTAAACGTCTAGTCAAAGAGAGTAAAGAGAAAACCAGAACAGAAGAAGAGAACAAAATAAAAAACTGCTTTGAAGGAATTATGAAACTATTATTTAAAGAGATAAAGGGAAATAAAAGTACAGAGTTTGTTAGCATGAGAAGCAGCAAAGGTGAAATGCTATATGATATAGACGGGATAGTAGACGCTTTAAAAGACTCTTTTGAAGAACTATTAGGAGGTGAAGATATAGGGCAACAAAACTACGACATAGAACATAATGCATTAGAAACCCCAATTGAAAAAGTCTGTGTGACTAAGGTCAGAGATATAATTAAGCACTTGAAAAGCGGTAAGGCTGCTGATATAGACAGTATTAGCGCTGAAATGCTTAAATACGGTGGCGAATACATACCTCATAGGTTGTGCGAATTGATAAATTTATGTTTCAAGACAGGAGAAGTCCCAGACGATTGGAGAAAGGCGATTATTGTACCAATATATAAAAGAAAGGGAGATAAAAGCAACTGCAGTAATTACAGAGGTATCAGCCTACTAAGTACCGTGAGTAACATATAATCAAAAATACTTATTCGTAGGGCAATGGAAATTACAGAAGAGAAGATACGGGAAGTCCAAAGTGGATTTATGCCAGGAAGATCATGTACAGATCGGATATTTAGCCTGAGACAGATCACAGAAAAAAGCTTGAGAGTAGAAAAGAAAATTTTCTGTGCACTTATTGACCTAAAAAAAGCATTTGACAAGGTAAATAGATGTAAACTTTGGGAAGTCTTTAAAGAGTACGGAGTGAATGGAGGGCTCCTACAAGTAATAAAAACAAGATATACAGGTAGTAAAGCGAGTGTAAGGGTAAATGGGAAACTGAGTGACTGGTTCGATATTATGCAGGGCGTGAAACAAGGATGCGTTATGTCCTCGTGGCTATTTATCATATTCATGGATAAGTGTCTAAGAACTGCCCTCTTCGACGGAGAAGGTGTAGATCTCTAAACCGTCAAGGTACATGGATTAGCTTTCGCAGATGACAAAATTGTTATGGCAGAATCAGTCGAGGACTTGCAAAGAACTTTGAATAAACTTAATACAAGCATGAAGAACATGGGCCTCAAAATTAACGTGAATAAAACGAGAATCATGGTGTTTGAAGGTAGAAGTGAGAAAGCAATATGCAACATTGTCCTAAGTGATGAGAGATTAGAACAAAATGACAAGTACGTATATCTAGGTAGTCAATTCACTAACGACGGAAAAATAGATGGGGAGTTAGATAGGCTCATAAATAAGGGTAAGCAGGTTAACGGTAGAGCAGGGTCCATTCTCACAAATAAGAACATATCAAAAAAAGCTAAAATGGCCATACATAATTCCATATTCGTACCAACTGTACTATAGGGTAGTGAGACATGGACCTGTCAAGAAAAGGACAGGAGTAAAATCAATGCGATCGGCATGAAACCTCTTGGCACAATATGCGGGAAGACACTGATGGACAATGTCCGAAACGAGACAATCCTCAAAGAATGTGGTACAGGAGAGACACTAGTTGACATATGGGAAAGAAATCAGCTAATGTGGTTCGGACATCATGAAAGAATGAAAGATGAACGACTGACGAAGCAAGTGTATAAAGGTAAGGTAAATGGCAGGATGCCCAGAGATAGACCGCCGAAAGAATGGTTGGAATCTGTGAATGAGACACTGATCCGAAGAGACATAAGAAGCCACAGAAACACGAGAGCTTGCATGGAAAAACGCATGGACGTGAAGGAAACTAGAGTAGTATGCCAGGACAGAAAAGTGTGGCGAAAAATAGTTTGTAAACAGAGTGACAGTGGAGTGAATGATGCCTAAAACAAAGACCTTGGATACTAATGGGCCCAAGTGGGGAACCATACATAACAATTTTGTGAGGCTTCTCACTTGGGGTGATCGCTAGAGAGATTGATCAGCAACCTGGATCGGAGCAGTGTTGCGGAATGAACGTGTCATTTAAATAAATAACACGAGAATTCCAGATCAATCTAAAACATCTATACCTAACACCTATATACCTTATATCCATATACCGACCTACTTTATACCTATATTCCTATTCACTAGTTTTTCCAACCGAGCAAGTCACGCCTACCCCGAAAGGGAAATGGCTTAATGGTATAATAATAATAATAAAAACTAGTTCTTTTTAAAATTACGACAATTTTTTGATGATAATTATTAATATTTTTTTAATAGGGTGGAGCAAAAAAAATCTTTTTAGTGATAAGCTTTTGGAGGGCGGGAGTGCCAAAAAATGCCAGTTATTTCATTCAATTTATTCATTTCTTTTTTCCGTTTCATCGAATTTTTAATAAAATAAAGAAAATAGGTATGAATATCCGATACTTTTATTGAAAAATACAATCAAACGACTCAATGAAGTCATTAAATTGAACAAGATACTAAAATCAAACTATGTCCGTAAAATCAAAATTGCACTGATTTTATTGATTATATTGATTTTATTCAATTCATTCATTTTAATGCTTTGACTGATTCACTTTATTGATTATATTGATTTTAATCATTTTCTTGATCTTATTTTATTGATTTTGTTTAATTCATTGCTTTTTTTATTGTAAATATTTAAATTTTGTATTAAAAAATACAATCAAATGAATCAGTGCAATCAATAAAATGAATAAAATACTAAAATCAAAGTATTATTGATAAGGTCAAAATTACACCGACTTTACTGATTGTAGTGATTTTATTCAACTTATTCATTTCATTGATGTTATTGATTTTTTGATTTTTTATTTTATTGATAATAATTTTTTTTCATTAATTTGATTGATCCATTTGATTTTTTTTCTTAAAAAATAGAATGGAATAAATCAATAAAAGCATTAAATTGAATGGAATCACTAAAATAAATAAAAATGATTTATTATAAACAAAATCAATAAAATATTTTCTATTTTTTGTTACCCTAAAGCCAATTTCACCATCAACATCAAAATACTACTAAAATAAACAACATCAATGAAATCAATAAAATTCATACAATAAAAAAATCAATAAAATCAATGAATTGAATAAAATCGCTGAAATCAGTATAATTTTGACTTTATTGATTTTCTTGATTTTAGTGATTTTATTCAATTTATTGACTTCATTGAGTCATTTAATTGTATTTTCTAGTAAAAAATTCAAATATTCACAATAAAAAATGAATAGATTGAACAGAATCAATCAAATAAATAAACACAATAGAATCAGTAAAATAAAATAAATCAATGAAAACAATAAAATCAATAAATTGAATAAAATCACTAAAATCAGTGCAATTTTGATTTTATTGATATTAATTTCATTTTAGTGTTTTATTCAATTTGTTGACTTCATTGAGTCATTTGATTGTATTTTTTAATAAAAAAGTCAAATATTTACAATAAAAAATTAATAGATTGAACAGAATCAATCAAATCAATCAAATCAACAAATTCAATAGAATCAATAAAATAAAATAAATCAATGAAAACAATAAAATCAATAAATTGAATAAAATCACTCAAATCAGTGCAATTTTGATTTTATTGATAATAATTTGATTTTAGTATTTTATTCAATTTATTGACTTCACTGAGACATTTGATTGTATTTTTTAATGAAAAAGTCAAATATTCACAATAAAAAATGAATAGATTGAACAGAATCAATCAAATCAATCAAATCAACACACTCAATAGAATCAATAAAATAAATCAATGAAAACAATAAAATCAATAAATTGAATAAAATCACTAACA
>CAKNXH010058915.1:0-42365 GCA_932178445.1 Andricus quercusramuli
ACAGTTGTCATTTGGACAACTGTGCACGTGCACAGATAGTACTTGGACAACTGTGCACGTCGAAATTTAGACGTGCACAGTTGTCACTTGGACAACTGTGCACGTGCACAGTTGGTACTTGGACAACTGTGCACGTGCACAGATGGCACGTGCACAGTTGTCCTTCTGACCAACGACGTGCACAGTTGTCCGTCTGGCCATCGACGTGCACAGTTGGGCACGTGCAAAGTTGCTACGTGCAAAGTTGACCCCATCCCTTAAATAGGTAACAAAATAATTGAAATTTCAACCAAAAAATTAATATTCTGCAAAATTCTACAAAATACATCAATTTTCCAACAAATGGTTAAATGTTCAACGAAAAAAGATTAATTTCAAACAAAAAATGAAAAAGTTAAATTTTCAGTATAAGAAATTTATTTTTAACAAAAAAAAACGACTTCTCAATAAAATAGTCAAATTTTCAACTAAAATTATGAATCTGCAACTACCAGAATTACAGGAATCACATCGCAAAATCAGCTCAAAAAAAGGGAATCTTTTTATAAGAAATTTTATATTTTTGGGTAATTTTTAATGATTTTTCAATTATTTCAGCCATTAAAGAATTAATTTTGCAAAATTGGATATACTTAGGTCATTGGAAATCCATTTACAGTGATATAAAAAAGTCAGAGAAAAAAAATAAAATTAGTTAAATACAAAATTTTGATATGTTTAACATCGTTCTCATAAATATTGCTTTCCAAGATTTGTCATTTCTTACTTACTATAATTAATACTTTCAATGTAAATTTAAAACTACACTCTTTAGTAGAGCGAAGTAAAAATGCTAAAATTAATCGAATCGTTTGATCTGAGGGATACCAATTTCTGGTCCGACATCCAAAACAAGTGAAGAGAAAAAATGTTTAATCGGTTGATATCTTCGGTTCTCTTTCTTAAATTTAAAATTCAAAATTTTGAAAATTGAAAAAATTGCTTCATTTAAAATTTTTTGTAAATGCTCAAAAACATGTTTTTTGGATTGATTCGAACCTGAAATTTCTTCAGTTTGCACCAAAGAAACATCTTATTGTTTTTTATTCATGAGAAACATTTTTTTCGTGGTGTATATAACGTAACAAAATCACATAAAAATATGAATTCCCAAAAATTCTAAATCGCGACAGAATTTTTTTTCCGAAAAAGCAAAATGATAAAATGTTTCTTTGGTTCAAGCTGAATAAATTTCAGATTCCAAATTTTCAATTTTTTTTTCGAATATTTGCATATGACTCAATCCAAAAAAAAAACATGTTTTTTCACATTTTCAAAAAAATTGTTACTGCACAAAAAGTTTATTTTTAAATTTCGTGATTTATTATTATTGTTAACTAGTAAAAGCTGTAAGTAAAACAAATTCGCAATAATTTTTGAACCAATATACTTACCACTTACTTACAACTCTTTAAAATTGACAGCTTATTTTTTTGATCCACAAAATAGGACTTTCTGCGTATGTAATAATCGGACTCCGTACTTTATTATTTTTTTAACATTTAAAAAAACATAAAAAATGCATTTTCATGGTATTTCCGGATGAACGATTCATCATGGTAGAATTAAATTCGACTATTTTAATTTGATTTGAATTTTCTATAAGGCTCCCCAGTGGGCACAAACGATATATTTGTCACATAGATGTATTAAATTATTTCGTTTGTATATCAACGTTTTATTTTTAAAGTTCAAGAGTAAGGAAAACATGAAATTTATGTTCATGATGAAATTTAGCACAAACGGTTAATTTTGCTAGTTCTATTTAAAATTCGAGCTTCTCTTTACATATTGATCCAGTAATATGACTTTCATTTCAAAAGTTTACACTTTAAAGGTTTTTCATATTTTTCAAGATGAATACATCATAGAAAGAAATAGGAAAAAATCTGAAATTTACAGGGTATTTAAATCAGTTCTTACTCGATTCATCCTGTAAATTTGACATTGGTCCCAGGATTCTTCTTCAAATATAACTACTTGATTAAATTTTGAAGATTTTAGCTAATCGTGAATAGCGACTATTAAACCTTTTTTGGATCAAAATTCAACTACTTAGTTGGAAGTGGAACTCTTTTGATTAAAATTCCTTTTTTGTTGTTGATGATTAATTATTTTAGTTACATTTTTTTTTTAAATTTAACTATTTTGTTAACCTTTTTTTTTAATTACTGCATTAGACTGAAAATAAACTATTCCATGGTTGTTCAAACATTTAACTTCTTCAGTTGAAAATTCAACCCTTTATTTGAAAATTTCTATATCTTGTTGAAACTTTGTCTTTTGTGGTAGAATATTAATCTTCTTGGCGACAAATTTACCTTTTAGGTTAAAATTTCCAATAAAAATTAACATTTTTGGTAGAAGATTCATGTATTTTGTTAAAAATTATTCCTTCTTGTAGAAAATTTATTTCTTTGGTTGAAAATTAGTTTTTTACTGAAAATTAATTATTTTAATTAAAAATTTAACTAAATTTTTGGTTGAATTATTTGTTTATATAAATTCAAACCTTTTGGTAGAAAATAAATTTGTTTGGTTGAAAATTTAACGTTTTCGTTGAAAATTGATTTCACTTGCTTAAAAACTTATTTCTCTGACCGAAAATGAAACTGTTCTATTTTTGGTTGAAAAGTTCATCTTTTGAAAATTAAACTATTAGATTCAAAATTCCAATAAAAATCAAAGTGTTTGGTTGAAAATTCATATATTTGGTTAAAAATTATTCCATTTTGGTAGAAAATCAATCTTATTGGTTGACATTTCATTTCTTTGGTTGAAAATTTGTCTTTTCGACTAAAAATTGAACTGTTCCATTTTTCTTCGAAACATTTTTTTATAGACATTTAATATTTTTGGTTGAAGATTCATTTGTTTGGTTGAAAATTTCTCTATTTTGTTGAAACTCTTTTTGGTGGTATAAAATTAATCTTCTTGGTGGCTAATTCACCTTTTTAGTTGAAAATTCATTTATTTTGTTAAAAATTAATATTTTAATGGTAGAAAATGAACTTTTTTAGTTCAAAATTCATTTATTTGGCTTGAAAATTAGTTTAATTTAATAAAAATTAATTTTTAAAATGAAAATATAACTTTTCCATGTTTGGTTGAACACCAACTTTCTTCAGTTGAAAATTCAACTATTTGTTTGACAATTTCTGTGTTTTGTTGAAACTTTGTCTTTTGTGGTAGAATATTAATCTTCTTGGTGACTAATTACCTTTTTGGTTGAAAATTTAACTATTAGGTCTCAATTTCCAATAAAAATTAGAATATTTGGTTGAAAATTCATGTACTTTGTTAAAAATTATTCTTTTTTGTAGAAAATTGATTTCTTTCGTTGACAATTAGTTTTTTACTGAAAATTCATTTTTTAAATTAAAAATGTAACTAAATTTTTTGTCAAATTTTTTTTTATATAAATTTAATCTTTTTCGTAGAAAATTCATTTCAAGTTTATTGGTTGAAATTTCATTTCCTTGGTTGAAAAATTGTTTTTTTTTTATTGAAAATTTGTTTTTTCAACTAAAAATTTAACTGTTCCATTTTTTTATCGAAAAATTTTTTATAGACATTTAATCTTTTTGGTTGAAAATTCATCAGTTTAGTTTAAAATTTAACTATTTCGTTGACATTTTATTTTAATTGGTTAAAAACTTATTTCTTCAACTCAAAATTAAACGATTCTATTTTTGTTGAAAAATTGCCTTTTTTTTGGTAGAAAATTCATCTTCTGGGTTGAAAACTCAACTATTTGGTTACAATTTTTTTATTGAAGATGCATCCTTCTAGTTGAAAGTAAACTTCTTTGGTTTAAAAATTAACAAATTTTGTTGAAAATTCGTGTTTTTTTTAATGATTTTTCTTACTAAAAATGTAGCTATTCTACTTTCTATACAAAATTAATCTTTTCAGTTGAAAATTCACTTCTTTTACTGAAAACTCTATTTTTTAGTCTTTTTCGATTGAAAAAGCTTTCTTGGTTGAAAATTCAACTCTTTTGTTGAAAATTCGTATTTTTTCGGTTTAATTTAACAGTTTTTTCTAATTGAAAATTAAAATATTTTTTAGTTAAAATATCAACTATTACACTTTTTGTTGAGAATTCATTTTTTTTTAATCAAAGATTCATCAAGTTGGTTGAAAATTTAACTATTTTGTTGAAAATTCCCTTTTCCTTGGTTGAAAATTAATTATTTGTCACTGTCCTTTAACTGAAACTCGATTCTTAATTATGTGTGTGAATTTCGCAACGTTCCTTGCTTTGAGTTTTTCAAATTAACCAATCAGCATTGAGGAAAAGCGACAACGTTGCTTTCAAAATTTTCTTGACACACCTATTTTTTAGAGAAAGATTTTATTTCGCTCTCCTCAAAAATTCGGATTTTGTTGCTTATCTAGTTCTGCACTGCAACCCTTTAGTGAAAGTTTCAACCAAAAAGGATAACACTGTAAACTTAGATCTCTCAGTGAATATTTGTAAAAATTTCGATTTGAAAAGATTAGCACTTGACTTGAAACACTTTAACATACCTAATATGTTAGATCGAAAATCGAAATCCGCGATCAGATAGATCCTTGACACAATGACGCGATATACTGAGGCATGCAGAAACACTCGTTATCATGCGTGATATGGTATAGAGGAATATGTGTATTCTATAGCGACCTCGAACAAGTTTCTGAAAGGCGAACAACCATAAAGAGACCAAATCTTTTTTCCTTTTTTTTTCTTACCACATTCCCGGTTTCTTTCACGCGGACCGCTGTTTCATGTTATAAAATTATATATAGACTTTCGAATCGAGAGAGGCTTTTCGAGTTAGGATAAGGTAGTAATAATATCAAATTATCGTATCCCCACGCTCTGTGGAATTGAACAATGAGTCAACTGTAAAATCCACAATGATCTCATTTATTGAGTCGCTATATGTGACATCAAATGTTTTCCTAAGATTTATTCTTTTTTATTATTATTGTATAAAGAGTGATTTCGAATTGTATTTGAGGACAGGAGAGTAGAGAAATCATGGAAAAAATGTTGTAATAAAGCAGTATTACTTTAATTTGAAGATGGCTGTAAACAAAATTTAGGTGGAGTCTACACTGCCGGCGCGGCGCCGGTGAGATTGCTTGTTGCCGGCTGTTTCTCACGAAGAGCAACATAGGAAATAAAAGCGAATTACTTATCAGTCTTGCAAATACCTGAACATATAATTTTCAAGGTCAAAACTGATAAAAATCATGTTTTTAAAAAGAAAAAATAATCTATTAGCATATTTTTCATGAAAATACAGTAATCGTAGACCAAGTATTTTCGGTGTGAATAGAAATTTTTGTCAACATAACCGGTCATTCATTTAAATTACGAAAATTGCTCATAATAAGAATGAAAAAATATCGATGTTATTATTTGATTGAATAGATTTTGAAAAATAAAATGAAAAATTATAAATAAATTAAATTAAAATAAATTATATAGATAAAAAATTATTTTTACACAAATATTTTGAAAAATTAAGCTTCGTCCCAAGTGCCTAGTGTTATTGTTTGACCCTCGGTATCGGTCATCTTGATAGCTGAGGTCACCTCGGAGGTCACAGCCTAAAACACTTAATACTTATTTTGAATCAAGCGTTTAAAATAATCGATATTTCATTTAAATTAAAAGAATTGTGTATAATATAAACAAAAAATGATTTATGTGATCAGTCACAGGGATGCCTTCCCGCCCCCACGAGACGTTGGAAAAGGGTAGGGATTTAAAAAAATTATTTCTGTGTCCAGACACAGGGATTCTTAAGTCGCAAATCTATGATGAACTGTGATATATACATATACAACGGTAAATGCAAATTGTTAAAAACAAAAAACTGCTAAAATAATTCGTAACTTACATATGGCCTTACTCTAAAATGCATGACAGTCCCTTCCGTATGCTTTAAATATGCTTTTTACCGGTGTTCACACTTCGCAAAAAAACGTAATTTTTTAAAGTTTTAACATTGAAAACTATATTTGCCGGTATTTTTATGTGCATGTTCGTAATCGACGCATCGAAATACATCAGTATGCGAGGTTTTTAAAAATGTTGTAAACATAACATTTTTCTTTTTAAAAACGTGGTTTTTTACAGTTTTCATCTTGAAATTTTTTTTGCAATTTTCATGCCCATATTCGTAATCAGTACATAAAAATACATCGATACACGCTTTACGAAAATTCACACCCAGAAAGAAAAAAACAGCCGGCAACCAACCAATCTTGCCGGCAACACTTGAACATCTTCTTGGAGTATTATTTTAATCTGCACCTATTAAAATCTAGAAATAATAGAAAACTGTATTCGAACTTGTTTGCAAGATTTCCTGTCTTGAAGGTAAAAGGGTCAAAAATATCTACGCTGAAGAAAAAAAAATGTTACAAGCTTTTTTTTAACAGCAAAATTTGTGATTTGATGATTACGATAGAAAAAACGTGTCAATTACAATATTCCCAGACCGTTCTAAATTTGTCTTTTAGGTATGAAAACACTTACACCTAGAAGATCAATGATCTTAACGCAAAAAAAAGTTTGTTTCTAAATTTATTCTAAACACTTTTAGTCACAACAGTTTTCAACTCAAAAAGATAAATGAAAAAACTTAATTTTTAGTTCACACAATCTTCAAACAAGAAAATAAGTCTTTTCAACAAAATAGTTCAATTTTCAACCAAAGTGATAACTGATACATCTTCGATGAAAAAATGAATTATCAACGAAAAGTGCAGTAGCTGATATCTCAGACAAATCAAATTTTGTATTCGAAATGATAATTCTTCGAGCTGAAAAAGGGAAGGGAAAAGTTCTGTCGCACCCTATCCCTTTCCCAGCTTTATGATTTCTTTACAAAAATTGTCAGAATTACTCTATTTGAAAGTTTGTGATCAAAAAGTCTTTTCTATTCATGCTTCAACTTTGAATTATGTCGATGAATAAAGTTTTTCTGTTTGAAACAGATGACTGGAATATTATAAATGAGCATAACATCCAAAATCTGCAATGAAGTGTATTAATATTATAGATCAATGTATTTTCCTCGAATCAAGGAATCTTTTCCGTTCTCGCATCAACGTTAAATTATGAGAATGAGAACATTTTTACTATAAAAAACGATTTCAACAATATTTAAATGACCATAACTTCCCTACTTTTAAATAAAATGTATTAACATTGCAGGTCAATCGATTCGTCCCGAACCAAGGAATCTTTTACATTCTTGCATCAACTTTGAATTATGCTAATGAAAAAAGTTTTACTATAAAAAACCGTATTTTCAAATATTATGCATTACCATAGCTTCCTTACTCTTCAATAAAATGTAATTATATTATAGGTCAATCGATTCGACTAGAATCAACACATCTTTTCTGTTCTTGCATCAACTTTGAATTATGTAAACGAAAAATTTTACCATAAACCGATTTTCAGAATATATAAATTACCATAACTTTCCTACTCTTTAATGAAATGTATTAATATTATAGGTCAATCGATTCGTCTCGAACCAAGGAATCATTCATATTTGTGCATCAACTTTGAATTATGCCAATGAAAAGAGTTTTACTATAAAAAGCCGATTTTAAAAATATTATTGAGTGCAAAAAAATGCAATAAATATTATTCAGAAATCCTTCGGTCAGTTTCAATATATTAGTGAGGAAAATAAAAGCCCTCCAAATTTCATCAATTTATCTGCAACCGTTTTCTTGTTATCGTGTTCACAAAAAAAGTGTGACATCCACGCATACAAACACATCCACACATACAAACACATCCACACATACAAACACATCCACACATACAAACACATCCACACACGCACACACACATGCAGAAAATTGCTTAGAACATTGTATTAGACATTTTTAAATTGAATTTTTAACCAAAGAAATGAATTTTCAACTAAAACGACGAATATTCAAATAAAACAAATTTATTTTCAACCAAATAGTTGAATTTTTAACAAAAAACGATTAATTTTCTACCAAAAATGACAAATTTTCAACAAAATACATGGATTTTTAACTGACAAACTAGCTGTGGATTCGATTTCGAGTGTTTCCACTTTGTTTGTATTTATAATTATATGGTGCTCATTTCACGAGCACTTTGCTTCCCGATAGCAAATGTATTTACTTCCTCATAGAGGAAGCATTAGTTATTTTTTTCAATAATAGGCAAACCGAAGTCTTCATTTTGCTCAATTTAAAAATAGAAATTTACCAAAAATGAAAAATTACAGAATAATACAAAAATGTTTTAAATAACAAGACAAATCAGACAAATCAAATCTTGGGTTCGAAATAATAATTTTTTGAGCTGGAAAAGGGAAAGGAAAAGTTCTGTCCCACCCTATCCCTTTCCCAGCTTTACGATTTCTTCACAAAACTTGTCATAATATTACTCTATTTGAAAATTTATGATCAAAAAGTCTTTTCTATTCATGCATCAACTTTAAATTATGTCGGTGAAAAGAGTTTTTCTGTTTGAACCTGATGATTCAGATATTATAAATGAGCAGAAATTCCCTAATCTTCAATAAAGTGTATTATTATTATTATAGATCAATCAATTTGCCTTGAATCAAGAGATTTTTTCCGTTCTTGCATCAATTTTGAATTATGTTACTGAAAAGAAGTTTTACTATGAAAAACCGTGTTTTCAAATATTATGCAATTTCACAATTTCCATACTCTCCAATAAAATGTCTTAATATTATAGGTCAATCGATTCATCTCGAATCAACACATATTTTCTGTTCTTGCATCAACTTTGAATTATGTTAATGAAAACAGTTTTACTATAAAAAAACGATTTTCAAAATATATAAATTACCATAACTTCCCTACTCTTTGATAAAATGCATTATTATTATAGGTCAATGGATTCGTTTCGAACCAACGAATCTTTTATATCCTTGCATCAACTGTGAATTATGCTAGTGAAGAAAGTTTTACTATAAAAAACCGATTTTCAAAATATATAAATTACCATAACTTCCCTACTCTTCAATAAAATGTATTAATATTATAGGTCAATAGATTCGTCCCGAACCAATGAATCTTTCACATTCTTGCATCAACTTTGAATTATGCTAATGAAAAAAGTTTTACTATAAAAAACCGTATTTTCAAATATTATGCATTACCATAGCTTCCTTACTGTTCAATAAAATTCATTAATATTATAGGTCAATCGATTCGACTCGAATCAACACATCTTTTCTGTTTTTACATCAACTTTAAATTATGTTAATGAAAAAAGTTTTACTATAAGAAACCGATTTTCAAAATATATAAATTACCATAACTTCCCTACTCTTTGATAAAATGCATTATTATTGTAGGTCAATCGATTCGTTTTGAACCAAGGAATCTTTTATATTCTTGCATCAACTCTGAATTATGCTAAAGAAAAAAGTTTTACTATAAAAAACCGATTTTCAAAATATATAAATTACCATAACTTCCCTACTCTTCAATAAAATGTATTAATATTATAGGTCAATCGATTCGTCCCGAACCAAGGCATCTTTTATATTCTTGTGTCAACTTTGAATTATGCGAATGAAAAAAGTTTTGCTATGAAAAACCGATTTTTAAAATATTATTGAGTGCTAGAAAAAAATGCATTAAATATTTTTTGAAATCCTTCGGTCAGTTTCAAGATATTAGTGAGGAAAATAAACTTTCCAAATTTCATCAATTTATCTGCAACCGTTTTCTAGTTATCGTGTTCACAAAAAAGCGTGACATCCACACATCCACACATCCATACATCCACACATCCATACATCCACACATCCACACACACACACATCCGGACAATTGCTTAGAACATTGTATTAGACATTTTTAAATTAGGGAGGGTTCAATTAAATGAATTTAAAAAATTTGAAAAATGTCACCATTACAAAGCTTCCTCTATGAGGAAGCAAAATCAATCAAAAATATAATGGTGAAATTTTCCGTTAGAAAACAAAATTTTCAATACAAAAAAAAAACGAATTTTCAACAATATGCTAAAACTAGTAATATGTAAAACTATTTAAAATAGTTGAATTTTCTACCAAAAATTACAAATTTTCAACAAAATACATGGATTTTTAACTGAAAACAAATTTTCAATCCAGAATAGAATAGTTAAATTTTCAGTAAAAAAATTAATTTTCAACCAAATGAAATGAATTTTCAACCAAGAATATTAAATTTCTATTAATACAGATTAATTTTCCATAAAAAATTGTATGGTTAAATTTTCAGTTGAAGAAACGAATTTTTAACTAAAATGATGAATCTTAAAAAAAAATTAATTTTGAACCAAATATTTGAATTTTAAACCCAACAGATGAATTTTGAACCAACAAAGACAACTTTTTAACAAAATACATGGATTTTCGACTTAAAAAGTTTAACCTTCAGTCAGGAAAATAAATTTTCACCAAAAACTACAAACTTTCATCCAAATAGTTTAATTTGCAACTAAAGAAGATGAATTTTCAAGCAAAAATGGAATAATTAAATTTTCAGTTAAAAGAATCAATTCTTAACCTCATAAAATAAACTTTTAACAAAATAGTTACCTTTTCAACCAAACAGATAAATTTTCAATCAACAAAAATTAAATTTCTATTAAAAAAAGATAAATGTTCGAAAAAAGTAGAATAATTGAATTTTCAGTTGACAAAATTAATTAAAAATTTTTTAAACTAATTTTTAACAGAATACTTCAATTTTCAACCAAATAGTTATAGTTTCAACTAAAGAAGCTACATTTTGAAACAAATAAGAAATAGTTAAATTTTCAGTTACAAAACTTAATTTTCAACCAAGTAAAACAAATTTTCAATGAGCTAGTTAAAATTTCAACTAAAGACGATACATTTTCAACCAAATGAAATAATTTTCAAGAAAATAGTTAAATTGTGAAAAAGGGGTTTATCTAAAGTGATGAATCGCCGAAGAGAAAAAAAATGAATATTTAAGAAAGTATTTCCAATTTCAACTGAGTATTTGAATTTTCAACCAAAAAAGGCGAATTCTCGACGAAAAATATAATAATTGATATTTCAACCAGAAAAGAATTTCCAACAAAATAGTTGAATCTTCAACCAAAACAAATTAATTTTATATCAATAATGAAACGAATTTTTAACAAAACAGTTAAATTTCTAACTGAAGAGATGAATTTCCAAGACAGAAAAAGACGAATTTTCAACAAAACATTTGAATTTTCAACCAAAACAGAATTACTTTTCAACAACATTGTTAAACATTCAACCAAACAATAAAATTAATTTCAACTTCAGTTTATCGAATATTCCCTGACTCTTGCCAGTTTTTCCCTGACTTCCCCTGACCAGTTTGAAATTCCCTGACTTTCTGGAATTCTTTGACCTGTAGTAAACCCTGGATAACCATATTTTAATTATATTAATTGGATTTTTGAGAACACGTACCAATTTTTAACTCTACAAATCTGCACAGAAAAATGTCCAGCTTCTTTCTATAACTAAATTTGTAATTGTCAATCAAGTAGTCAAAAGCTGTCATCTGTTAGGATCGTGTTTATCCAATTAAAAATACAATAAAAAAAAATATTTTGATTACAATATTTAAGACCATTCAAATGTAGGTGGTCCATCCTCTTATTTACAGTTTTTTCAAATATCCCTTATAAAAAATGGCAAAAATCGCAAAAATTTTCACCAAAAGAGAAAGAAATGATCTTCCTAAAAAGATGTCCTTGGTCTTTTTTTAAAAACGGATAAGTCTCCATAATATTGCATTAAATTTCAAAAAGTTCAAACCTGAATTCAAAGAAGAAAAATCCACCAATTGCTTTACAAGTGGAAATTAATATAAAAAACTGGTAGCACGCTTTTTTCGTACCGAATACCGATCTCTTAAGACCTTAAGCCTTAAGGCTTAAGGAATGCATCGCGTCATGGCGCGTCGATTCTTCCGAGACGTCGTGCGTCTTGCAATTCTGGGAAGCACTAGGGAGGGAAAACTGCACGAGTTGCAACTGATAACGATAAGCGGGCGCGCATCGAATGAAAGCCAGCCGGTTCACTACCGGCACTTGAGGATGAATCGAATCCGTCAAAATCGACTGGACAATATGGCGAGACGATCCTCAAAGGATCGAGTGAGCAAGAGCACTAGCGAGAAAGCAAACGATCTACCCGGGACCCGGCGCGCCATCCCGAGCGAGGGCTCGGATTGGCCCTCTCGCCGGCTCAGATTTTCCAGCATTGGTTGGATTTAGATCGTTCAGCACGCGGGAGATGGGCCCCACCACGAGGCCGCTAGGCCCCTCGGGGTTCCACGCTCCAACGGACCCACGGTCCCTTTTCAATGCGGAGATTGCAAGCAGGGATGTAGGTAGAAATGGTCCGGTTATTTTCGTCTTCCCATCTTTCTAAATCTGAATTAGTAGAAAACCACTGCTAATTAGTAGCTTTCTACTAATTCAAATAGCGCCGATCCGTTCACTGCTAATTAGCAAAAATCGACTAATTCAATGTGTAAGAATAACCGACTAAATAAATTAGTAACTATGTATATTAAAAGAATTGGAAATGACACTACTAAATGAATTGGTAAATGTATTGCTAGTAACTATTTTAAACGGTAGTTTTAAATCAATAAAAAAAGTGATTTTACAATTAAAATAATTTTATTGAAACCAAATAATAAATGGTTAAATACATGGAAAACTACAAGAAATGTGAAAATTGTACAAACGATACATCAAATTACATATATCCAAACAAATCAGCTACCTGAAGTTGTAGGTTTTCAACATTTTTATTTTATTTTTAATTTGTGCACGAGAAAAGGCACCTAAATTCCTTAGAATTAAGTCGAGTCTGCTGATTCTGCAGTACGTTTGCCAATAATTGGCAATTATTGCTGCACACTATAAGCCTCGAAGATGTTTAATTTTTCTGAAAATACATTTTATTTAACCTAACTTTCTTCGAGGGCACTTTCCCAGTTCCCTTTAAACTATTTATTTATTCTTCACTATTGAACTAAAACTTACCAATTTAAAAAAAAAATCTAAAAATAATAATATCGGTGACCAAAATCATTTAACTTGCAATAAATTGAAGTCAAAATCCACAGAATCCACTTATTCAAAAACGAAAAATCGCGAGAAGAGCGAGAGTCACGGCGTCATGTCAGCAACAGCGTACACATGCAAGATACGAAAACAATAATAGCGCAATTCGATTCAACAACTTGAAAATTATTTCTTCTCTTGAAAAATTATGTATTAGTTTTTGTCCCATTAGTTTCACAATAATTTTATGAGAAAAATATTTTTTCACTTCTTACGAATTATTAAAATTGTGATGGAAAAAATCCAATTTTATTTTTTATTATGATTTTATAAAATCACATTAATTCTTATATTTCAATTTTCAAGAATGCTGTTAAATTTTCTTAATGAATAAGCAAGTTAGTGCTACTAAGCTGATTAGTACAATACCCTTATTAATTTATTTAATAACATGAATCTTACCATTTTATTTAGTAGAGAGCAGAGCCAATAGCAGATTTCACAGACCAAAAATTATCTCAAACCACAGGAAATAGGGTGGTTTTTCACAAAAATAGGGCAAATAATTTTTCTAAATAAAATCAGTGTTAGATGCCATATTGAATTCAATATGAATCTCTTTAAATTTCTAGGATTTCAAGTCCAAATATATTGGATTTTCAACCAAAAAAGATTGTTCATGAAAAGAGATGAATTTTCAACAAAAAAATTTATTTTTCAATCTTAAAAGTAGAGTGTTTTGTAAAACCATTGACTTATAAACCCGAAAAGATTAATTGAAACAACAAGTTTATATTCAATGAAAAAAGATGAATTTTCATACAAATAGTTGAATTTTTAACCGAAGAGGATTAAATTTCAAACAAAAACAGTTGTATTTCTAACCGAATAATTGAATTTTCAATTCAAAGAGATGAATTCTCAACAAAAAATGTAATAGTTGATATTTAAACCAAAGAAGATTTGGATTTTTAATAAAAAATAGTTCAATCCAACCAAAGAAGAACAATTTTGAACAAAGTACACGAACTTTCTACAAAATGGTCGAATTTTCAGTCGAAAAGATTTAATTTCAAAAAAACAAAAAGAATTTTCAACAAAATATTTATATTTTCAACCAAGGAAGATGCATCTTTAGAAAAAAAATAATTTTTAATTAAAAATATCATAGTTGATTGTTCAACCAAAAAAGATTTAATACTAAACGAGATATTAAATTAAATACATTTTCAACAAAAAAGATTGTTCTGTCCAGAGAGAAAAAAAAACGTTCGAGCAATATTTTGTTCCATTCTTAAGCCAAAAAGACAAATGTTCGAGAAAAGAGTTTAATTTCGACTCGAAAATATAAATTTTCAACGAAGTTAAAGAATTTTCAACCGAGAAAGATTTAATACTAAATAAAATAAATTTTCAACAAAAAAGTTCATTTTCAACCAAAAGTTGAATTTTCAACAAAAAAGTTTATTCTTAACCAAGAAAGAGGACTTTTCTACCAAAATATGTCTTCTTAACAAAACAGTTGACTTTTGAACAAAATAATTGAATTTAAAAAAATTTTTGACCAAATACTTGAACTTGCATGCTAGGAAGATGAACTTTCAACCAATGGTCGAATTTTCAAATAAAAATGATCAAAACTCAACTACAAACAGTTGCATTTTCAACCAAATAGGTGAATTTTCAAGCTCAAAAGACGAAATTTTCGAAAGACAGTTGAATTTGCAACATAAAAAAATGTTCTATTTAAAAAAAAAGATGAATTTTCAATTAAGAAAGATTAATTTAACAAATAAATACAATGCAATACTTTTGTACCAAAGAAAATAATTCTTCAATCAAAAAGGATAAAAGCTCACCAGAATAGTTGAATTTTCGATAAAAAAGAGACTTTTTAAGAAAATAGTTGCATTTGCAACAAAATAATTGAAATTTCAATCCAATGGTAAAATTTTCAACCAATAAAGATGAATTCTGAAACAAAAATGTAATAATAGACTCTCTATTTTATTTTACGCCTCCTTTTTTTCTTACGGGAATTCTTTACGAACCCTTTAAACTCGAGTCCAACGAAATAGCTCATTTTTATTATTATTATTATTATACCATTAAGACATTTCCCTTTCGGGGTAGGCGTGACTTGCTCGGTTGGAAAATAGGAATGTGTAGGTGACTCCTTTCAGTTTTAAAATTATTGGGTCCAGACTAGATCTTCACGAAAATTTAAATGATTCGGGTCCAAGTCAGACACTTAAGAATTTTAAATGGTTTGGTCTCGAAGATTTTATTAAAAAAATGTTCCGCGCTCATTTCAAACCCGAACCTATCAGGAACCCTTTAAATACAGGTCCAACTGAATAACTTTATTTAGAAATTTGCGGTTTAGATATTCGATCTTTAAAGAATTTAAAAAGATTCGGGTCCAGACTGGCTTCCTAAAATTTCAGGGGATTTTAGGTCCCTTTTGAATTTTAAAAGGTTTTGATATGATCATTAGGGATTGTACAAGTTTCGGGTCCGAGCCAAATACGAACCCATTGGGAACCCTTTAGACTCGGGTTCAAATAAAAGGTTCCTTTTCTTGGAATACAATAAGGACCGGCTCGGGTTCAGACCGGACCGTCAAAGCCAAAGGATGCGGGTCCGATCCTTCGGGAAACCTTTGGTAAAAAAAGGTACAGGGTCCGGCCCGAACCTGAACACATAAGCATCCCTTTATTTTTTTTCTACGACTGAATACTGTTATCTTTCATGAGTTCTAATTGATAAATTGAGTAACACTTTAAGAGGAAGTGTGAAGGGTAATGGGGGGCATTATCTACATTGACCTTGACCTTTAAGTATGGGCGTGCGGTCTCACCGAGGTAGATGGACAAAGTGTGGTCATCCGTGTAACTGGTGAGTGATATTAATTGAAAGCTCATACGTGGTTCAGGAGACCGCACATCGACGATAGCGTCACAATTTTATATTTCAGTTTCAATTTGTTTCAAGGTATTTAAAACGCAATATTTCAGACACAAACGACCTTGACTTGATGCGTGTACCCTAGAGTATGAAACGCAGCCGATACAGAAAAATTTGACGTCCCAATTATCCCTCATTTGAACAAAAAATGACAAATTAGTACACGCGTATGGCCGTGCGGTCTCTCATACCGCACTATACTTCTGCTATCTGAGTGCCTCTGCCACTGGCGTAAAAAAATAATGATAATATTAGTTGATCAAATGTATTAATTTCTTACTGATGCCAATGTCCCTTTACATACTTTTGAGACAGCAGTTCCATCTGAGATCAAAAATGAAATAACGTCCATACTTGAAGGTTAGGCAATTTAAGGATCTTAAAATCTAAATAATTAAAAAGTTACTAATGAAATTGTCCCAATTAATAACGTCTACTATTTTTTGTCACAAGCATCTTACTAACTTTTACTAATTAAAATGAATAGCAAATGAATTAGCTATTTTTTATTAGTGATGAATAAAATGTTTTATGTAGAGTAAATATTTATATATTTTGAAAATAATGTCGTACAATTAATTAATAACAAATAAAGTAAAATTATTGACTTTATTTTTTGCACCAATTTGTCATGAAAAGTTCTTACGCTCCTGCTTCTATCACTGAACCAATCTAGGCGGGGGTTCGTGAGTAAAAGGGAAAGAGCTGACGTCAGATTGCCCGTTCTTCTTCAACCCATTGAATTTTGCACCTCCGTCTCTCAAACGTACTAGCGATCGTACTCCCTGACTGCAGGGTATAATGAACGTCATTCGCAAAAGGGGTGTCTCCAGAATTCATTTTCGAGGACAAAAGAACAATTTGAATTTAAATTCGAAATTTTTTTCTAATGGGCCGTTGAAAAAGTACGTCAGGCTATTTTGAAAAGGGGTCATCCATAAACTACGATACCAATTCTAAGCTATTTTTGCGCAAAATTCGATCAATACACAGGAAAGAGAGTGCTTTTTCACGAAAATATCCAGATTGATTTTCTAAGCAAAAAGACGAACTTTTAACAAAATACATGAACTTTCAAATTATAAGGAATAAATTTCTACCCAAAAACGAAATAGTAAAATTTTCAAATAGAAAAAGTAATTCTCATCCACAAACAAAAAGGAATTTTTAACAAAAAAAGTGATATTTTAAACTAAGGAGGTGAATTTTGAAAAATATGCATTTTATAACAAAGTATTTCAACTTTCAACCATGTACTTAAATTTTGTAACAGAAAAATATATGAACTGTTAAGTTAACCTAATAGTTCAATCTTCAACCAAAGAGACTAATTTTCAACAAAAAACGGTTGCATTTTCAACTCGAAAATATGATTTTTGAAGAAACAAGTTAAGTTTCTACCAAAAAGTTAATTATCATAAAATAGTTTAATTTTCATCCATATAGTTAAACTTGAACCAAAAAAAAATAAATATTTAACAAAAAGTTAATTTTCAATTAAATAGTTTATTTTTCTACTAAATTGTTGAATCCTCAACCAAACCAAATTAATTTAGAACCAAACAGTTGCATTTTCAACCAAAAAGGATGAATTTTAAAACAACAAAATTAATTTTTGACCAAAAAACTCGAATTTTTAACAAAATACATGAATCTCTAAATAGAAAAGATCAATTTTCAATGAAAATTATAAATTTTCAACCAAGAATGACATCGTTACATTGTTTGAAAAAATGAATGAATTCTCAGAAAAAAAAAAAAAGAATTTTCAACCAAAGAGATGAATTTTCAACTAAAATAGAATAGTTACATCTTTAATTATAAAAATTAATTCTCAGCCATAAGAAAATGAATTTTCAACAAAATAGTTACATTTTTTAATACAAGAGATGAATTTTCAGCTAAAAGGTTGAATCTTGAAAAAAATGAATTTTTAACAAAAGAGTTTAACCCAAAAGATGATTTTTTAACACAGAAGATTTTTTTTTAATGTATACCATTATGTATACCATTAAGCCATTTCCCTTTCGGGGTAAGCGTAAATAACTACAAGTGTGGGCTCACCACACCCACGAATGTTAAATTTTCAAGCTAGGAGATGAATCTACAACCAAGGAAATTATTTCCAAGAAAAAAAAGAAATAAAAGAAAGAAAGTTCTTTCCAGAAAATAGAGAATAAATTATTCTAAATAAAATTAATGTATGGGTACCAAAAAGTCGAAAAAAGATGACTTTTATAAAATAGTTCTATTATCAACAAAATAATTAAATATGTGATAAACTAGTTGAATCATAAACCAAGAAAGATTTTTTATTCAATAGAGTAGAATAATGTCAACAAAATAGTTTCATTTTAAACTAAAAGTGATCGATTTTTAACCGAAAAGTGAATAGTTCAAGAAATTCACTTTCAACCAAATAAAAATAAATTTTCAACTAAATAGTTAAATTTTTAACCAAAAAGATGGATCCCCAACTAATAAAATAAATTTTCAAGAAAGTTATTCAATTTTCAACCAATTAGTTGAATTTTCAACTAAAAACAATCAATTTTCAATCAAAAAGAAAAACCTTAAATTTGCAGTTAAAAAATTGTTTTTGAAACAAGAAAAAAAGGAAAATTCTACCCCCATTTTGAGGTCAAAATTTTGTCTTTGATCGTTTAGTTTTCTACCTAAAAAGTCGAATGTTTCAGAAAAAAGTTGACTTTGAAACCCGAGAAGATGAATTTTCAACTGAAAAAGATGATTCTTCAATGAAATAGTTTAATTTCCACCATACAAAGATGAAATTTCAATCATAAAAGATTAATTCTCAACCAAAGATATCATAGTTGATACTTCACCCAAAAATTATATTTTCATTTTAAATAAAAAACAGTTGAATTCAACCATAAAAGACGAATTGTCAACAAAATATAGTTGAATCCTCAACCAAAATAGATTAATTTTCAACTAAACGAAATAGATGTATTTTAATCTAATAAAGTGGATTTTTAATTAAAACTCCACTTTTTGACAAAGTAGTTGAATTTTCAACAATATAGTAGAAATTTCAACTAAAAAAGATGAATTTTGAACCAAAAATACAATAGTAAACTTTTAAATTAAAAGAAATAAATTTTTATATAAGAAAGATGAACTTTTAATACGAGAGGACATAATTTCTATCCCACAAGACAATTTTTAAGCAAAACAGTTGAATTTTCTTCTAAAAAAGATGTTTTTTTAACAAAATAATTGGATTTTCAACCAAACAATAGAAATTTTCAGCAAAAAATGACTTCTCTACTACAAGATGAATTTTTAATCCAAAAGGTTGTATTTTCTATTCAGAAAGACGAATTTTCAACAAAACAGTTGAATTTTCAACCAAAAAAGATGAATTTTTAAGAAAAGAGTTTAACTTTCAACAAAATGATTGAATTTTTAACCAAATAGTAGAATTTGTAACCAAAAGAGATGAATTCTGAACCAAAAATGCTATAATAAACTTTTAAATTAAAAGGAATTAATTTTTAGGCCATGGCTACGTGTACTGATATTTCGGTACAAATAGATGGATTTTTTCGGTACAAATAAGGCTAGCTGAAAAAGGGACTATTTCTACCGAAATTTCGGTACGTAGCTAGATTTTTTCGGTACACGCAGACACTGCCTAATTTTTAAACAAAACAGATGAATTTTCAATATAAAAGGACGAAATTCCTATCCAAAAAGGCAATTTTTCAGCAAAACAGTTGGATTTTTGACTAAAAAAGATAAATTTTTAAGAAAATAGTTCAGCCTTCAAACGAAATAATTTTTTAAACCAAATAGTAGAATTTTTAACCAAGAGAGATGAATTCTAACCCAAAAATATAATGGTAGATTGTTGAATCAAAAAGAATTAACTTTCGATAAAAAAGTAGTTGGATTTTCCTATTGGGTCCTATCTTAATTTAGTTCATATTTAAGTGAAAAAAAAACGAGAAAAAAGGGGAAGTTTTTTTAAAACAGGGAGAAAAAGGGAATTATTTAAAAAGGGATATATATATATATATATATATATATATATATATATACTTTACTTGTTAAATAAAATCATTAATTTCCATTTTGTCGAGCATTTCAAAAAATTGTTATTCACATTTATGTTTTCCATCTGTGATGTCACATTCTACGTAATTTCTTATTTATTATTCTATGTTTTTACTACCTTCACTTTGTACGAATTTGTCTTTTCCCAGGAAGAAACGATTGAACGATTGTTTTAGTGAATTGGGGAAATGAAGTCGTGTTCAATGAGTCGGTTTGGAAATGACCAATTAAGACTGTGGATTCACTGAGGCTTCCGACTGATTCAAATTTTTCAATTTTTCTCATCTTTACAGTACATACATGATAAAATAGTACCGAGTTTTACTTTGTTAATGTTTCATTTGTTATAAAGTTCGTTTTTTCTTCCAGGCATTTTCTTTTCTTGTAACCAATGTAACCTGAAGTTACTTTTGTAAAAATTTGGACAAAAAAAAATGACAATAAGGGTTCGAGGAATTTGGGACATTTAGACCATTTCTATTTTAAAGTAACCTTCCACCTGTTGTCCTAAACCCCAGACCTAGCCCAGACAATAGGATGCCAGACGTTTGACTTCCACCCGACTGAGCCTCACAAATTCTGAGGTATTTTACCTGTTCTCGGCAGGTTCGACCTTTATAGGTATTTCAACAATGCCGGAAACCACCCTAACCGGATTTCTATCAATCCACAACTGCAATGATTTTATGGCAACAAAAAATATTTTTTATAAGTAGATTTCTAATTAATTTGATAGCTGACATAATTTATTATTAATAAATTAGGTAATGGCAATGAGCAATGACAATTATTATCAGTGCCAGTAGTTTTTATTAAGGATGTGAGTCAATAAAACATTTCAGTGAAACAATGAAAGTTTCACTCAAACAAGGAAAGTTTCACTCGAACAATGAAAGTGTCATGAAACAATGAAACGTTTCATTAGACCAAAGTTTCAGAACCGTTCGAAAGTTTTACAATATTTTTAATTAAATTTGAAGCGCTTCAAATCCGTAACATTTCAGGCAAAAATATTTCATTTTCAACAAATTAGATGAATTTTTAACAAAATAGTTGAATTGTCAACCCAAAATATAAATGATCAACGAAGTTTTCTATAAAAAAAAAAATAAAAACGAATTTTCAGCAAAATAGTTGAATTTTTAATAAAATAGTTACATTTTCAACTGAAAAGATGAAATTTTAGCTCAGGTAATGAATCTTCAATAAAAAAAATGAATTTTTAACGAAGAACTTTATCTTTTAGCGAAATAATTGAATTTTTCACCCAAAAAGGCTAATTCTCAACGAAAAATGTAATAGTTGATATTTAAACGAAAATATATTTTTATTTTAAGTCAAAGACAGTTTAATTCAACGTAAAGGATGAATTTGAAATAAAATAATTACGTTTTCAATCGAAAACATGAAATTTCAACTAAGTTGATGTATCTTCAACCAAAAAATAAAATGAATTTTAAAAGAAGTATTTCATATTTTAACAAAGCAGTTATGATTGTTCATAGTACAAGCCAAACCAATTTAATTCAACCAAAAAAAGATGAATTTTCAAAAAATATATATGACCTTTCAACGAAGACAATAAATCTTCAATAAAAAAAAATGAATTTTTAACAAAATAGATTAATTTTTAATGAAATAGTTACATTTTCAACCGAAAAGATGAAATTGTAGCTAAGGTAATAAATCTTCAATTTAAAAAAATGAATTTCTAACATAGAACTTCATCTTTTAGCTAATTAATTGAATTTTCAACAAAAAAAAACTAATTCTCAAAGAAAAATGTAATAGTTGATATTTAAACAAAAATGTATTCTTATTTAAAGTCAAAGACAGATTAATTCCACCTAAAGGACGAATTTTCAATAAAATAGTTGGATTTTCAATAAAATAATTACGTTTTCAATCGAAAACATGAAATTTCAACTAAGATGATGAATCTTCAACCAAACAAAAAAATAATTTTTGAATAAAGTATTTCATATTTTAACAAAGCAGTTATGATTGTTCATATTTCAAGCCAAACCAATTTAATGCAACCAAAAATGATGAATTTTCAACCAAATATATGAAATTTCAATTAAGACAATAAATCTTCAATCAAAAAAATGAATTTTTAACAAAATAGATGAATTTTCGATAAAATAGTTACTTTTTCAACCGAAAAGATGAAATTTCAACTAATATTATATAATCTTCAACCAAAAAAAAAAATGAATTTTCAACAAAACGGATGAATTTTCGATAAAATAGTTACATTTCAACGAAAAATGTAAAATTTGACATTTAAACAAAAACTTATTTATATTTGAAGTCAAAAACACTTGAATTCAACAAAAAAACGAATTGTTAACAAAATAGTTGAATTTTTTAACAAAATAGTTACATTTTCAACCAAAAAGATGAAATTTCAACTAATATAATAATTCTTCAAAAAAAAAAGAATTTTTAACAAAGTGGTTCATCTGTTAGCTAAACAGTTGATTTTTCAACCATAAACGATTTTTCAGGTAAAAGAAATAAGAAAAATTTCAACCTAATTGTTCATTTTCAACCAATAACAGTTGAATTTTTAACGAAATAGTTGAATTTTTAACAAAATACCTCATTTTTCTACCAAGACGATTAATTTTCTAACAAAAAAGACTTTTCAACCAAACAAATTACATATTCCATCAAAGAGATAAATTTCAACTTATATAATAAATGGTTACAGAGAGAGGGGGGGGGGGGGGGGTTAGGGGGAGAGAGGGAATTAATATTTGACTAAACAGTTTTCTTTTAAACAAAAAAATTAAATTTCTACCTGAATAAATGAATTTTCGAATTAAAAAGACGAATTTTCAAAAAAATAATAATATTTTTAATATAAAGAAAGATTGTTAGTCAAGAAATACATCAAGATTCAAACAAATTATTAAATTTTCAAGCCTAAAATATTAATTTTCAACACAAAAGTTGATTTTTAACAAAATAGTTTGATTTTCATGCCAATAAGATGAATTATCAACAAGAAAGGTTGATATTTTAACCAAAATATATTTTTATTTTAAATCAGAAACAGTAAACCACCTAAAAAATAAGAATTTTCTACAAAATGGTTGAATTCGTAACCAAAACTATGTAAATTATTTTCATCCAAACATTTGTATTTTTCATTAAAAAACATGAAGTTTCTACCGAAAGAGTTGAATTTTCAATGAAAGAAGATTTGTTCGTCAATAAAGTGAAAAAATGTCTACCAAAATGTTGAATTTTCATCCCAAAAGACAAATTTTCAACAAAACAGTTGTGTTTTCAACCAACACTTATGAGTTTAGAACCAAAGTTCTGAATTTTTAACAAATTAATTAAGTTGTTCAACAAAAAAATATGAATTTCCAACTAAAAATATAATAATAAACTTTTCTAATACTGTAAAGCCTACGATAAATAAATATGGATTTTTATATAATAATTTGTTTTTTAAATATTAGTTTAGAAAACTGGAAATTTTGCTTAGAAAATAAAGTTAATCTTCCACTATACTATATACATTTCGTCCAGTTGATGCAGCATTCAATATTTATATTATTCATATTAATATTTATATTAAATTATATTATTATTCATGTTAACGTTTATAACATATTAATACATAATTAAATGTTTTAATTTCATATAATTCATAGTATTTTTCAAATTTTCCCGCTTTATTATTTGGAACTTTTCCAACGTTTCATGAAACTTTAAAATCCTACTTTTCATCAAAAATATCAAATAAGAAATTTTGATATAAGAACATAATAAGAATAAGTAAAAAGAATTATCTCAAAATTTTGGTAGCAATCGGTTGAATAGTGTTGGCTGTAGGTGCGACTAATTACTCAAAAATATATTTTCCTTCTTGGAAAAAAATTAAAACTTAAAGAATAATCAGCGATTCAAAAAATTTTGATAAATGGATGAAGAATTCCATCCAACAGACTTATATCGAAATTTGTGCACTAATCGGTTGAAAAGTGTAGGCTAATTTATAAAAATGAAAGATTTTTCATGTTTTCTGAATCTGCTAAACCCAGTTTACCAAATATGAAAATTATATATCGCAGAAGTAATTTTTTTTCGTAATTTTTTATTATTTCCAAAAGTTTTGATACAAATCGGTGAAGAATTTGCTGATATAACCAACACATGTACGATATAAATACCGTTCTTTCGGGAAAAGGTATTCGCATTTTTTTTATTCGCGGCGATTCACTACCGCGAATCTTGATTTCAATAAAAAAATGCAAGCATATTTTGCTACATTGAAAAAATATTTTAAACATTTGAAATCTGATTCGCATAAAAAGATTCGACTTGAAAAAATTGAAATTTTGAAAATGTTTATAATAATGTTTCTATGGGGCCAAAAAATATGGAGTTCTCCTTTGTAATTGTTTATAAAGGGCCTGATAAATAATAATAAATAAACAACATTTTAACTAGAAATATTGTTGCTTGCGTGCTCACAAATTTTAGTTGAACCAACAAAACGGTTTTATTATAACAAATAAAAATGTTTAATTCATAAGCTAGTTCTACATTTCTAGAAATCAAAAAAAGCCTAAAATGACATTTTTTAGCAGTTTTAGTAATTTCGGGCCATATTAACGTTCCTTAGTGACCTTTACTAATTTTCTTAATTTTTCAACTCGATATCTCATTTCGTGTGGACCAAATTTCTTTGCAGCGAAAAAATGTCGGTAAAGTGGGAATCGGATAAGTGTTACTGCACTGTTACATGGCCTTAATAGTTTTCCAACTGATTTTTGTTTTCAACAAAATTTTCTTGCTATAATTTTTTCTTTTCTTGGAATACCTAAAATGATTCAATGTTGAATTAATGGTTTTTTAAAAGACGATAAAAAAATGATAAATTTTTTTAATATCACAAAAAAGGAAAAATGTTTTAAGAAAAAATGAGACACATTGAGATTAAATTAATTATCAATAAGACAAACTATATATATTTAATATAAAAAGACGTAAACCCCAAGGGAATTACTGGGCTGGTCGAACAACCCGTTTAAATCCCTAGAAATATTAGAACTCCCTTAAATTCGTTGAATATTTTTTGAAATTTAATTTAATTCAATTTCCCAAATTCACTAGAAATCGCTCGAAATATATGGAAATCCTACAAACTTCTTTGAAATTCCTTGAAATCCTTGGAGGCTTAATAAAATCCTTGAATCTAATGAAATTCCTTCAAATACCTTGAAATCCCTTAAAATCTTGGAAATCGCTAGAAATCCCATAAAATTTAATTTAATTTTCCAAAGTTCACTAGAAGTTCCTTGAAATCTTTGAATATCCCACAAAATTCTTTGAAATACCTTGGACCGAATCCATTTCAAATCAGACAGGGTTCTACACTTGAAATTGCAGAATCGCTCGGGGACGAAATATGTTGTTTTTAGAGGAAATCAGGTGATACGCATTTTTCTGATTTGCACAATTTTTTTCTAAACGGTTATGCGCATTTAAATTTTGTGCTTTGTTTTTTAAAAAACCCGAGTTTTTTTCTTCAAACCTGTACAACTTTTGACCTAATTAAAATATTTATTATTTTCTTCTTGACTCAAAAACCCCACCATTAAATTATCTGCTAATTTTATTTTCAACTTGTAGTTTGATAATGAAAATATCTAGTAAGTTTGATGCTTGCTAAATAACTTTTGTAGCCAGGAGAATTATTTTTTCTTAAAATCGAATTTTCTACTTTTGCTTGGAAACAGTGGCAGATACGAAATGAAAAATTACATTTTTAGGGAGAAAAAAATTCTGCCGGTCTCAAAAATGATTTAGCCCGGATGATGCTGATAAGATGCCTTTCTGCTATTAGTAGAAACATTCCAAACAAATTTGGAAGAATAAAAGAGGTGGGTTTTTCAGAAAATATTTTTTCTTCATGTTTTCAAAATTTGAAGAAAAAAATAAAAAAGATTTTCTTGAGAATCCCCCCTTTTTATTGGTTTAAATATTTTTTTAAATTTTCCACTAATAGAAGAAAGGCATCTTATCAGCATTATGTCGGCTGAACCATTTTTGAGGCCGGGAGAATTATTTTTCTCCCTCAAAATGTCGTTTTTTTAATTTTTCTCGTAAACTACGAAAAATATTGCAAGAGAACAGGATACATTTCTTATAGAACTTTTTTAGATGTTATCAGGAAAAAGTGGAAAATTCGATTGTGAGAAAAAAAAATCTCCTGGCTACAAAGGTTATTTAGCTAGCATCAAACTTACTGGATATCTTCATTATCAAAGTACAATTTCAAATCAAAATTCGGCAAAAAATTTAAAGGTGGATTATTTGAGAAAATCGACTTTTAATTTTTCCAGAAAAGCCGCTGCCATTTTGTTACTTTTCAACCTTCTTTCAATTTTCCGACGCATTTTGAAAGAATACGATGAATGCTATTAGAATCAAGAAGAAAATAGTAACCATCCCCCAATTAGATCAAATTTTTAGCGGTTTAAAAAAAAAATTCGAGAGAGTGCGATATTAAGTGTAGAACCATGTCTAATTTGAAATAAATAAATATATATACAGTGAAAAGTTTGTCATAAGGACAACCGCAGGATTTCGCCGGGAGCGGGTGCTAATCTGAAAAATTGCACCCGCTCCCAGCGAAATCGCGGTAAAATTTCAGCTGAGTACAGTCTGCGACGAATTCAATACGATGATCCGGCAAAAGTCTCGTGCACCCTGAGAACACGGAGCGACCCAAGGGCGACCGCATTCTGCATTTCCCCCGCAAGTGTCTTAGCATTTTGTTGACATACAGGGACGCTTTTCAGGCTATTAACCAGTGAAATTTTGGCACCTTCAACAGCGCCGATGATTAAGACGATTAGCTTAACAGAATATTCCGGGTATAACCGTCGCAACTCCCTTATAAGATCGTTATACCTCTCTTTCTTTTCCTTCTCCTTGGCTGTGACGCTTTTGTCAGCTGCTGCCCAAAATTCGATAACGAACATGGTTCGTTTCTCGAAGTCAAGGAGAACTATGTCAAGCCTCGAGTGCGCAACAGAAATAATTGTCGAGAATATGGAGTTCCAGTATATACGGCACTGCTCATTTTCGACCATTGACTCTAGTTGGACAACTCGATAGTATGTGTCCTAGATGTTCGGGGTGTGTATGACACCCTCTGCAACTATCATCGGGAACATCCTGGCTAAAAATGTGGCGACGGTATGCTAGAGTGGAAATGACACCGTCTTGACATGCCAAAATGAAACCCTCTGTGCCCGACTTCAATCCGGATGATTTAAGAAAAGCATACGTTAGCTCGTACGACATCGACTGATCCTCCACATTTCTGTGAACGATGCCGTGCATCCTCTTGTCGAGGAGCTCTTCGCGGAAGTTTTTCCCCTGTGCTTTCTTAATCCGGGCCTTCAAGAGTGAGTATTCAAGATGGATAAGATTTGATCCATTTTGCCCACCCCTGGTATTTAAGTCAAGGCCGAGTGTATCAACAACCTCCTCCGCTGCTTTGTACAGAAACGCCCCTTTGCCCGCCTCTTCATGTTTCCTGACCATTTTAAGAAGAGGGTCTTGTCCATTTGCAACTATATGTGCTATACCCAGAATAATCCTGTTGAGAAGACATTCAAGATTCAGTATTCAGATAGTGGCAATAATGTGAGGCAAAAGAGGAGAGAGCTCATGGTGTCGCCCTGAAACACACCTCTCTGAAAGGTGACACTGTTAATGATCACACGATGTTTTCCAGATGAGATAGTAAATCTGGTTTTCCAAAGCGGCATTAATCTCTCTGTGCACTTCACGATGTGTGGATGAACCTTTAAGCTTTCTAACAGACAGATGGTAAGTCTATGGGATGTTGAATCGAAAGCTTTCCGGTAATCTATCCAGGCCATCGATAGGAATCGCTAATAGAATGCTGCTTTTCTACAAACACATCTATCGATGAGCAGGTTCTCCCGGCATCCTGTAACGCCTTTCTTTGAGCCGCGTTGTTCATACATCTCTCGCCACACAGGTCCAATTGTCCGAACAAGCCTATCATTTAGGATAGCTGTAAAGATCTTATACAGTTTGTTCAGACAAGTTATTGGCCTGTAATTCTTAGGGTCAGCTAACTTGCCCGTCTGCGGCAGGAGCACTGTGCGCCCTTCCACCAACCACTCCGGAATAGGCTCTTTCGCCTTTAGATATAAGGTGAAAATTAGGGCCAGATGGTGGTGGGTTGAAAGAAACTTCTTCCACCAGAAGCTCTTCATACCATCCGGACCCGGAGCGGAATAGTTCTTATTGCCTCTTAATACGTTTTTCACCTCCTCGGTAGTGATAGGTGGGCATTCCTCCTCAAATGTTATGAGGGCATTGCACAGCTCCTTGAAGCTATTTATATTCTTTGAGTCTTCTTGAAGTGGATTTTGGACCTCGTAGACTTCTCTCCAAAATGCTTCGACCTTCCCTGGGTTGGGGCGGTTGGTCGACAGTAACTGGAGGGTCTTGGAAGAGTCGAGTTGGGTCAGACAAAAACTGTTGATTTTCTCTGGCCCACCTCTCTCTCCGCTCTAGACTTCTCCTAGCGTTAGATAGTACTCGTATTCTGTCAACAAGATGCTGCCTTATGGTCAGTAGCTTTGACTTGTTGATTGTATGATGATGGATCCGCAGTTCGCGCGGGAACTTTCGAACCTTGGCAGTGTAAGTCCAGCCAGATGTTAGGTAGTCAATCACACACTGAATGCGGGACGCGTACTGTATTGGCCAGCCCATCTTTGTGCTGAATGTATTCGTCTTTTGGTCTTATGATGAAACGTTGTTTTTGTTTTACGGTTTACATCTGTCAACGTTCTCGCTGCATTGTACACGCCACAATTGATAGTCCAGAGGTCGGAGTCTTCGGAAAAATCAGTCAGATCTTTGGGCTTGGGAGAAACCTGAATGTGGATGTTTCTCCGAGTCTTGAAGCATCGTTCTTCGTCTATTGAATGCCTGTTCGCGGTTGGTCTCAGTGTCGCCTCTTTTTTCTGTTGCCGGCTTGTTCTAGCCGCGGCAGAGTAGGGGCTCCGCTTACATAGCCCCTTTTTCGGAGTTGTTCGGCATGGTTTCGCAGACGTTGACGCGAAAAGTGCGAGAGCTCTGGGTGTTTCTCGTACCACACAAGCTGCAGTCGTGCCATGTAACCTTCTTGCTGGGGACCATACTGCTATCCTAGCACTCTAGCAGGTCGTCATTGAGTCGATCTTTTCTTTACTTCGGCTTTTAGACATGTAGCATCTAGATGGAGTAATGCACTTTCCTCACTTCTGATGTAAAGATTCAGGCCAACGGTCTCGGCCGCTTGCTCCGCAGCTTTGTAAAGGAACGCTCCTTCTTCAATCATCTCGTGGATCCTGATCATATTCAGGAGAGGATCTCTGCCATTCGCAACGATGTAAGCTGTACTTAGAAATATTCGGTTATGAAGACACTGGAGATTCAAAAGTCCACGTCTGCCTTGACAGCGTGAAATGTATAATCGCGGAACTGATGAATTGATATGCAAGCTTTTGTGCATATGCATGATCTTACATGTGGTGACATCAAGGGCCTTGAGCTCGTTCTTCGTCCATTGAACCACCCCAAACGAGTAGAGTAGAACCGGGACGGCAAGCGTGTTAGTCACAGATACCTTGTTTAACGCCGACAGATTGGAAGACCAAATCTGTCGAAGAAGATGCATGTATCTGCTTCGGAGAGACTCCTTCACTGATGTAACGTCCTAAATGCGGCTTTAAGGCACGCCCAGGTATGTATAGGTCTCTCCAGTATTAAGATGTCTAATAACACTTATATCCACAAGCTCAGGGTCCTTGGGAACGCCAGTAATCTTTCCTTTCTTCAGATGAATTTTGGCACACTTGTCCAAACCAAAGTCCATCCCAATCTCTCCTGTGTAGTTCTTGACGATATTTATAGCAGTTTGAAGCTTGCTTTTACCAGAGGCATAGATCTTCAGGTCATCCATATAAAATACATGAGTGACCTTATGCTCGCGCTGATTAGTGTCGCCACAGAGGTATCCAGGAGAATTTCGTAGTGCGAGAGATAGAGGCAGAAGTGTAATGCAAAAAAGCAAAGAGCTCATGGTATCACCTTGAAAGACGCCCCTCTGGAAGGTGACGTTGTTCGTTGGCAGACAATATTTCCTAGATGAGATGGAAAATCTAGTTTTCCAAAGAGGCATCAATCTCTCTATGCATCTCACTATGTGTAGATGTACCTTCAAGCTTTCCAATAGGCAGATGATAAGTCTATGAGAGGTTGAATCGAAAGCTTTCCGGTAGTCAATCCAGGCCATTGACAGGACGCGCTGATGGGCTGCAGCGTCTTTACAGACACAGCTGTCAAGTAGCAGGTTCTGCTAATTATATATATATATATATATATATATATCACAACAGTGTCAATGACAGTGGAACAACAATGACAACACCAAACATAGTTGTAGTAAGTGCGGTTCAAAACAACGAACGCGCAGGGCTCCCGACAATGGGTCGGACGACAATGCCGACTACCCTAGAGTTTGGGAAGCCAATCAAGACGGAGTCAATGCGATGAACCGGCGGAATCTCAATACTTTTGGGTGGACGGATCGACACAATGACGAGCTGCTAGAGTGCTACGATAGCAGTATGGCCCCCGAGCGAGAAGGTTACATGGTACGACTGCAGGTTCTGTGGTGCGAGAAACACCCAGAGCCCTCGCACTTTTCGCGTCAACGTCTGCGAAACCATGCCGAACAACTCCGAAAAAGGGGCTATGTAAGCGGAGCGCGTACTCTAACGCAGCCAGAACAAGCCGGCAACAGAGAAAGAGTGGCGACACTGAGACCAACCGCGAACAGGCATCCGATAGACGAAGAACGATGCTTCAGGACTCGGAGAAACATCAACATTCAGGTTCTCCCAAGCACAAAGATCTGACTGAACTGGATGATGAGCTTCGTGGAGATTTTCCCGAAGAATCCGACCTCTGGACTATTAATTGTGGTGTGTACAGTGCAGCGAGAACTTTGGCAGATGCAAACCGTAAAACAAAATCAACGGTTGATCATAAGACCAAAAGACGAATACATCAACTCAGCACAAAGATTGGCTGGGCAAGACAGTGCGCGTCCCGCATTCAGTGTGTAGTTGACTACATAACATCTGGCAGGACTTTCACTGCCAAGGTTCGAAAGTTCGCGCGCGAACTGCGGATCCCTCATCACACAATCAACAAGTCAAAGCTACAGACCATCAGGCAGCATATTGTTGACAGAATACGAGTACTATCTAACGCTAAGAGAAGTCTAGAGTGGAGGGAAAGGTGGGTCAGAGAAAATCAACAGTTTTTGTCTGACCCATCTCCACTCTACCAAGGCCTTCCAGTTACTGTCGACCATCCGCCCAAACCAGAGGAGGTCGAAGCATTTTGGAGAGAAGTCTACGAGGTCCAACATCCACTTCAAGAACACTCAAAGAACATAAATAGCTTCAAGGAGCTGTACAATGCCCTCATAACAGCTGAGGAGGAATGCCCACCTATCACTACCGAGGAGGTGAAAAACGTATTAAGAGGCATGAAGAACTATTCCGCTCCCGGTCCAGATGGTATCAAGACCTTCTGGTAGAAGAACTTTCCTTCAACCCACCAGCATCTGACCCGAATTTTCACCTTATATCGAAAGTCGGAAGAGCCTATTCCGGAGTGGTTGGTGGAAGGGCGCACAGTGCTCCTGTTGAAGACGGGCAACTTAGCCGACCCTAAGAATTACAGGCCAATAACTTGTCTGAACACACTGTATAAGATCTTCACAGCTATCCTAAATGATAGGATTGTTCGGACAATTGGACCTGTGTGACAAGAGATGTATGAAGAACGCGGCTCAAAGAAAGGCGTAGCAGGATGTCGGGAGAACCTGCTCATCGATAGATGTGTTTGTAAAGACGCATCATCCTATCAGCGATTCATATCGATGGCCTGGATTGATTACCGAAAAGCTTTCGATTCAACCTCCCATAGACTTATCATCTGTCTGTTAGAAAGCTTAAAGGTTCTTCCACACATCGTGAAGTGCATAGAGAGATTAATGCCGCTTTGGCAAACCAGATTTACTATCTTATCTGGAAAACATCGTGTGATCACTAACAGTGTCACCTTTCAGAGAGGTATGTTTCAGGGCGACACCATGAGCCCTCTCCTCTTTTGCCTCACATTATTGCCACTATCTCTCGCACTTCGCCATTCCGAAGGGTACCTCTGTGGCAAACCTTGAGATCGAAAGCATAAGGTCACTCATGTATTTTGCATGGACGATCTCAAGATCTATGCTAAAAATCAAGAGAAACTACATCATGCTCTAAAAATTGTCAAAGGGTACACTCAAGAGATTGGAATGGAGTTCGGATTAGAGAAATGCGCCAAGGTTAATTTGAAGAAAGGAAAACTTAATGGCATCCCCCAAGACCCTGAGCTCGTCGACAGAAGCGCTATACGACACCTTAGCGCTGGAGAGGCCTATACATACCTGGGCGTGCCACAGAGCCGCATTCAGGTCGTGACATCTATAAAGGATACTCTCCGAAGCAGATACAAACGTCTCATCCGGCAGATTTGGTCTTCCGAACTGTCGGCTAAGAACAAAGTATCTGCAACGAACATGCTTGCCGTCCCGGTAGTACTCTATTCATTTGGAGTGGTTCCATGGACGAAGGATGAGCTCAGATCCCTTGATATCGGGACGCGAAAGATTTTGCACATGAACAAAACCATGCACCTTAAGTGTTCTGATCCGCGACTTTACATCTCACGCCGCCTGGGTGGTCGCGGAATACTGAATCTTGAATGTCTTCACAACAGGATTATTCTGGGTACAGCACATATAGTTGCAAATGGACAAGACCCTCTTCTCAAAATGGTCAGGAAATATGAAGAAGCGGGCAAAGGGGCGTTTCTGTACAAAGCAGCGGAGGAGGCTGCTGAGACACTCGGCCTTGACTTAAATACCAGCGGTGAGCAGAATGCATCAAATCTTATCCATCTTAATACTCGCTCCTGAAAGCCCGGATTAAGAAAGCACAGGAGAAAAACTTCCGCGAAGAGCTCCTCGATAAGAGGATGCACGGCATCTTCCACAGAAATGTGGAAGATCAGTTGATGTCGTATGAGCTATCGTCTGCTTTCCTTAGATCACCCGGATTGAAGTCTGGCATGGAGGGCTTCATTTTGGCATGTCAAGACGGTGACATTTCCACTCTAGCATACCGTCGCCACATTTTGAGCCAAGCCATTCCCGATGATAGCTGCAGAGCGTGTCATGCACACCTCGAGCATCTAGGACACATACTGTCTAGTTGTCCAACTCGTGCGGGAACGACCTACATCCAAAGGCACAATGCGGCACTGATAGTGCTTTATTATCATCTCTGTCACTCTCACGGCATTAGCCCAAATACCTCTCCGCTAAACGCTCCTAAAGAAATAGAGTCAATTGTCGAAAATGAGAAGTGCCGTATATACTGGAACTTCATATTCTCGACAATTGTTTCTGTTGTGTACTCGAGTCCTGAAATATTTCTCGTTGACTTCGAGAAACGAACCATGTTCGTTATCGAATTTTGGGCACCAGCTGACAAAAACGTCACAGTCAAGGTGAAAGAAAAGAAAGAGAGGTATAAAGATCTTAGAAGGGCGTTGTGACGGTTATACCCGGAAAATTCTGTTAAGCTAATCGTCTTAATCATCGGCGCTCTTGGAGGTGCCAAAGTTTTACTGGTTAATAGCCTGAAAAGCATCCCTGTATGTCAACAAAATGCTAAGACACTTGCGGGGAAAATGCAGAAGGCGGTCGTCCTTAGGTCGCTCCGTGTCCTCAGGGTGCACGAGACTTTTGCCGGATCGTCGTACTGAATTCATCGCAGACTTTAACCGCCTATCTCACGGTCATGAGACGTGGTTACAGCTGAAATTCTACCGCGATTTCGCTGGGAGGGGGTGCAATTTTCCAGATTAGCACCCGCTCCCGGCGAAATCCTGCGGTTGTCCTTATGACAAACTTTTAACTATGTATCTGTATTCCTTGCCGAATCTTAATTTTCTCTTCCGGCATATTTTTAATAACGTCATAATTTTCCGTAAATTATCATAAATTTCCACAAACTTCGTAAATTTCAACAAAATTCCTAAATTCCAACAAATTTAATAATTTTCATAATTTTTTACAAATTTCATAATTTTTCCAAAAATTTCATAGATTTCCACAATAATGATAAATTTCCATAAATTTGAGAAATTATGGTAATTCTTTCAAACTCTTCATACATTTTTAAAATTATGGCAATGGATGGAAATATATGATAATTTAAGGAAATTTTAGACATTCATGGTAATAATCCGGTGGTTAATCCGGCAAAATATGCCGGATCCGTATACACTACGTATAATGTTTCTCTATAATGATTTTTCTAGGATCACGAAAAAATTATAAGAAATTGATCATAGGAAAATCATTATAGACATAATTATACTGGATTTTCCATAATATTTTTTCGTAAGGAGGGATTGCAAGCTATTGTAAAAGTTTGCATAGTATTGTAAAGGATTGCATGGTATTGTAAGAGATTCCATAATATTGCAGAGAGAGTTTGCAGCCCTGCGTAAAACCTAAAAATGTAATACTAAAAGTAAAACAAACTTTACTGTAACAAAAAATCAGTTGTATAGGCAACTAGACTTACACGTCTGATAAAGTGGTTGCCCTAAATTGAGATTCTTATTTTTTTTTTAACTTTCTCATTAATCACTTTTAAACAAGTAAAAATAAAATTGATCATATTTCACATCTTTTGCGATTGCTTATATTTCAAGAGTCATAAATTTATTTTGAGCGTTGTAACCTTTTAGAAGTCGACTGAAGAATCTCGATAAATAAAATTCCCGAAAAAGAAAATATTTGAAGTGGAAAATTCTGGAAATTATGAAATTATCGACAGGATATAATATTACTGAATTTGAAAACTGCCGATAAAAGATCATTTCCGATGTAAAATATCACGGAAATTATAAAATATCTGACACAAAAAAATTTCCTGATTATAAATTTTCAAACTTCAATTTTATTTTGCATGTATTTGGTTGAAAATCTGTCTTTTTTGGCGAAAAAAAAATATTTTTCTTGGTTCAAATTTAATTGTTTGATTGAAAATTCAACTGTTCTGTACGAAGCTCATCTTTTAAGCTTGGAAATTCCACTAATTGATTCAAAAAGCATGTAATTTGTTGAGAATTTGTCTCTTATCGTAGAAAATTAATCTTCATGGTTAAAAATTTATCTTTTTTAACTTGATAATTCTACATTTCGAACAAAATTTTCTTATTTTATTACAACAATTCGTAACGCAAATTGGTAATGCAGACAATGGATGCTAATTGTTGCATAATAAAGTATATGCTCTAAGATCACTAATAATACTAGTATAGTGTGAAAAAAAGTTTTTTCGATTTTATATTTAAAAAAAAGAAATTTGCACTGTATTTTTAAAATTATTTAGCATTTTTAAAAAGATTCGAAAATAATTTCAGTTTTGCGAAGTTTTCAAAAACTTTTAAACTTTTTTGAAGAATTCGAAAATTCAGAAGCTTTTGAAGAATTTGGAAAGGTTTTATGCAAATATAAAAGTTTCTTAAGATTCCTGGGAAAGTTTAGACAATTTTTTATAATGAATAACATTTAAAATGATTCCTACAAATGTCAACAAAATAAATATGGAAGATTTTACGACAATTTTTGTTATTTTTCAAGATTCTACACATTTTATAGGAAAAAATCAAATGGTTTTAAAAAATATTTAGAAATTTAGAAAAAATTTCAAGAATAATTGATTAGAAGATTTCAAAAAATTTCAAACAAAAGGTAGATTTTTGAAAATTGTACAATAAATTTTGGAAACTTTGTAATGATTTTTAAGGCTTTTGAAAGATTTTGAAAGATAATAAAAGAAATTTGTAATATTCCGGGAAATTTTTTTATGATTTTCATCTTTAAAAATTAATGTTGAAAGAATATTCAAAAGGTTCCCAAATTTCTATCCAAATAGCCCCTTTTCCAGCTGCCCCTATTCGCACCTAGAAAATTCGGCATTTTGTACCGAAGTTCGGTGCGCGTAGCCACGGCCTATTTAATTTTTTTTCATTTTGAAGAATTTTAAAACAATTTTAACAAAAATTATAATAATTTTGAAAGATATGTTGTGTTTGAAATTTTGAACAGATTCTAAGAAATCATAAACAAAATGTTTTAAGACTTTCGAAGAACTTTTAAGATTTTTTAAAGAGATCAAGAAAATTAAAAACTTTCCTCAATATTTTTGGAGACATTTTCAATATTATTTTATTTTTAATAATTAATTGTTGAATATTTCAAAAAAATTCTAAAGATTCCTAAAAAAAGTTGAAAAAAATCTGCAAGATTTTCAGGCAATTTTTGTAATCTTGAAAGATTTTTCTAAATTTCAGGAATAGTTTGTGTCAGTTTAAAAGATGTTTGACAATTCATCTCTTTTAGTAGAAATATGATATTTTTTGGTTGAAAATGTATCTGTTTGGATGAATATATACATTTGTTTTGGTTAAAAATTCGACTATTTTTTTTAATGGAACTACCTTGTTAAAAATGAACTTTTTTGTTTAAAGATTCATCATCTCAGTTAAAAATTTATCTCCATGGTTGTAAACGTAACTATTTTCTTGTAGATTAATCTGTTTTGGTTGAGTATTACATTTTTTTTAATTCTTCTTTTTTGGACGAATTTAAGTGATTTTGATACGAAATTATCATTTTTTTAGATTGAAATATCAACTGTCACGTTTTTCAGTGAGAATCAATCTTTTTTCATTACAAATTCAACTACTTGGTTAACAAATGAACTAATTTAAAAAACCATTTTCTTGTTTGAAGATTCGTCATTTTAGTTTAAAATGCATTTATTATTCATTTATTCAATTACAAATTTTTTAATTCATCTTTTTCAGTGAAAATGTAACTATTTCGTTGGAATATGACCTTCTTTATGGAAAATTCATATTTTTGGGTTAGAAATTTAAACTTCTTTGCAGAAAATTCATTTTTATGGTTCAAAATACAAATTGTTGAAAATTAATATTTTTCGGTTGATGATTTAACTATTTTGTTGAAAATTTTTTTGTTCAGGATAAGTATAACTGTTTTAATTTCAAAATTAAAATCTCTTGTGCTTGAAATATCAATTATGCATTAAATTCTTCATAATAATAAATTTAAATTAAAAATTTAGAATTTAAAATTTAAAATTTAAAGATTTTTCGGGTTTCAATCGTGTGCGAAACTATGAATGTTGCCGACGTTTCGTGAACATTGCAGTTCACTTCTTCAGGGCTGACCTGAAACTGAAGTTTCAGGTTATGTTGTTCTTATATATAACCTGTTCTATTATAACCTGAAACTTCAGTTTCAGGTCAGCCCTGAAGAAGTGAACTGCAATGTTCACGAAACGTCGGCAACATTCATAGTTTCGCACACGATTGAAACCCGAAAAATCTTTAAATTTTAAATTCTAAATTTTAAATTTAAATTTATTATAATGAATCATCGTGAAAGTATCAAATCTATTATTAAATTCTTCGTTGAGAATTCATCTTGTTTGTTTGAAAATTCAAATATTTGGTTAAAAATAACCTTTTCTGTTGAAATTTTGATTTGCAATCTGAAATCTTTAAAAAAGTTTTTGAATTTCATCAAGAATTTCCGGAAAATTATGTTTAAATAACCTTAAACTTAAATAAACAAAATAAACTTGAAAAATGATTTTTTTTTTTATAATTTTAATCCAAAAGTGGTTAAGAATTGGCTTCTACAAATTATTTTGCAATTCGTTTTTCAATTCGCCCCACTTCGGGGAACCCCCTACGACTTGGTGCCACTAGGCATTAGCCTGCCTTTGCCTAATGGGTAAACTGGTACAGAGGGCGCCACATATTTCGTTTAAAAATCGACATTTCTCGTTGATATTTTGTCATTTTATAATAAATTATTATGAATTATAAAATGAACAAAATTCAGTTTTTTTCTCAAGAAAATGAGTATCAACCTCCGTATTTTAATTGAATAAAAAGTTTCTTCTCGATCACAGGGGGTAAATCTGAATAATACATAGAATTGAAATTTTAAATGGACAAAAAAAATTATTTTTGTCTACTAGTCTAAATTTAAATTAACGTTTGCACGTCGTCTGTAAGGTGCGGATGGTAATTGAAGATCCTGAGACTTAGAGGTGGAATTTATGCTCAAAAGCATGTACGTTAGAATGCTGACATATCATCTTGTGTGATTATGAATACAATGAGATGAACATTATAGTTTTCAATTTTGTAACGCTGGTTTGTACCTGTGATTTAACTCATAAATATCCTCTTTTTTATTGATACTACTGTTTTTGATCTTAAGATATATAATTTCAGAAATAATTCTTTTTTGATCGTTATCTTCAAACTCAACCATTTTTGTGCTTTTCTAATTAAATTCATGATTATGAGAGCTTAAATGCACATTCATAACAAATTCCCTTTTTTTGTTATTTTTATGCTCTTTCATACGTACTTCTAGCATTGTTTTGTTTTCATCCACATAAGAAACAGAACCATTTTTACACAAAATTTTACAAACTACATTAATATCACAGAAGGTGATATGTCACAGTGGCGGATTTAACGGACTGAAAACACCAGTTCTCGTAAGATCACTGAAGTTAAACAGTGTTAGGCGCGGTTAGTTCTTGGATGGGTGAACGTTCGGGAATACTGCGAGCTGTTGGCCCGTCGTGGGTGTGGTGAGCCCACACTAGTAGTACTAGTAATAAATAATCCACCTAGAAACACTACCCGAATCGGGTAGTGTCACGCCTACCCTAAAAAGGAAATGGCTTAATGGTATAAAAAAAAAAAATAAAAAAAAGAGATATTGCTGACTTAGCCCCCCAGCAGAAGGGCCCCCTTCCAGCAGAAAGACCCCAATGCTCCTTTGTACCACATAACTGGGCCCCTCGAAAAAATTGTTGACTAGGCCTTTTTTTCCTAAATCCGCCAATGATATGTCAGTATTCTAATAATGTAATGTAAATACTTTTCAGTATAAATATCACCTCTAAGTCTCAAGATCTTCAGTTATTGTCCTCACCTTACAGACAACGTGCAAAAGTTAATTCAAATTTAGACTAGTTGACAAAAATACATTTTTGGTTTTTTAATCAAAAATTTTAATTCTATGTGAACTTTTGATCAATTAGTATAATGTGAAGTGTGATCTTTTTTCCAAAATTATTCACAACGTCTTGTTTTATACTGGTTCTTCATGTTGGTGTTTTTAAATAAAATTTTAGCCTGAAGAGTTCAACGAACCAAGCTGACGAAATCTTGCAAAAAAATTCGAATTATTATTCAAATTTACCTCCTGTGATCGACAAAAAACTTTGTATTCAATTAAAATTCAGTTTTAATTTCACATTTAAATTCTTTGAGAGACTATGTTTATAAAAACTTAACTATAAGGCAAATAAAATTTTTGTGGATGACCCTATATTGATTCATTAACCCTTTCAGTCACAGACGCCTATATATAGGCGTCTGATTTTTTTTTATTTTTCTCCTCATTTTTTTATATTTCATTAAAATTCCTGAAATTTTTTGCATTTTTAGTTACTTTATTATTGAAAGAACATAAAAATATAGTTTAATTCATAAAATTCTTTATAATATTGAATATATGAATAAACAAACATAAAAAAGGCCGTGGATTGTGTGACTGAAAGGGTTAAAGAGGCTGCATCACATACATATAAAAACAGTGGTGTAATCGAGGCCTGGCGCCGCCAGGGTACTTTTCTTGAAGGTCTGGTGGCGCCGAGCCTCTTTCTTGTCACATAAAAAATTTTCCCAGTTATGGGCCATCCATTTGTAGCAAAATAATTGAATTTTCAACTAAAAAAGATTTGCTACCCAAAGGGATGAATTCTCAACACAAAAAGACGAATTTTCAAAATAAAAATTAATTTTCAACCAAACAGTTGCATGAAGAACCAAATAGTCAAATTTTTCCAATAAATGAGATGATTTTTTCAAAAGACAAAAAAAAACAAAAAACCACATAATAAAATTTTTAAGCCAAAAAGACGAATTTTTTCGAAAACATTGAATTCTTAACAAAAAGGTTACTTTTCAAAGAAGAAAGATAAATTTTCAATCAAGAAGGATGACTTTTTTTACCATAAAAGATGAATTTTCAATCCAAGAGGATGAATTTTTAACAACGCAGTTTAATTGACGACAAAAAATGATGGCTTTAACGAAATAGTTACATTTTCCAATAATAATTAGATTTTTAAGAAAATAGTTGAATTTCTAACCGAATAGTTAAATTTTCCGCATACAAAGTTGCATTTTCGATCAAATGTTTTTACAAAACAGTGGACTTTTAAATCGGAAAAGATGCCTTTTTAACGAGATAGTTGAAATCTTAACTAAAAAGTTGACCTTTCAACAAACAAGAATAATTTTTCTACCCAAAAAGACGAATTTTTAACAAAATATATGAATTTTCCAACAAATAGTTTAATTTTCAACTAAAAAGTTGAATTTTTAATAAACAAGATAAATTTTCTATCAAATAGTTAGATTTTGAACTCATACAATATACAGGATGTAGTTTTAAACAAAAATGGAATGGTTACATTTTCAGATTAAAACTTTGATTAAAAAAGTAGTCAGAGTAGGCGCCGAGCCTACTTTTTTGATAAAAAAAAATGTTTGAACAAAAAATTATGTACACAAATTTTATGAAAAAAAAATTTTGGATACAAGTTTTTGAAAAAAAATGTTATGCAAGAAAAATGGTAGGAAAACATTTTATAAAAAAAAATGGTTGAATAACAAATTTGTTGAAAAATAATTGGCGAAAACATTGTAATGTTTTTTTTTTTAATACGAATTTCTAACTGATCTGATATATAGGATGAAGTTTTAACCAAACACGGAGTAGTTAAATTTTCAGATGAAAAAATAATAATTTTTAACAAATAAAATGAATTTTCAACAAAGTTGTTAAATTTTCAACCAAAAAGATGACTTTTCAACCAAGAAGATGAATTTTCTATAAAAAAGAAGGATTTCTAACTGATCTGATATACAGGATAAAGTTTTAACAACAACAAAGATGAATTTGCAACAAAGTTGTTAAATTTTCAACTAAAAAGATGAATTTTCGCCCAAGAAAGTACTACAAAAAATACGAATTTTGAATGAAATACATATATTTTCAACGAAATTATTTAATTTAAAGCCAAAAAGAAGAATTATGTACAAAAAAGTTTAATTTTCAACCCAAAAATATGATTTTTCAGAAAAAAAGTTTAATTTTCAACCCAATAGTTTAACTTTCTATCAAATTATGGAATTTTCAAGCCAAAAAGATGAATTTTCTACAAAACAGTAGAATTTTTAACATAAAAGTGCATTTAAAAGCAAACAGTTGAATTTTCAAATATGAATCCTTAACAAAGAAAATTAATTTTTCCCACAAAGTTGTTGAACTTTAAGTCAAATAATCGACTTTTCAACCAAAAAATATGAATTCTCAACGAAGCATGTACCAGTTAATATTTCAACCAAACAATTGCATCTATAACCAAAAAGGATAAATCGACCAAAAAGATTAAATTTCCACCAAGAAAGACGATTTTTTAACAAAATACATGCATTTTCAACCAAAAAGTTGAACTTTCAAATAAAAAATATAACATTTTAACCAAATAGTTAAATGTTTAGGCAGTGTCTAATAATCACGAAACATCGTGATAAATAGCTCAAATCGTTGAATCGGCTGTTTATACTGAAATTTCGGAATTAATATTTAAGGAATTCCAGTTATGCTATTTGTACTGAAAATGTTCATTCTTCACAACAATTAAAAAAAGTTACTTGAATATTATATATATCATTGGCTTTGGTTCGCCAACCTCACCAGGCGTTGACATTCACATAAATTTTAACGCGTCTAATTTAAATTAAATATGAAGGACCCATTTTTGGTCGACTGAAATGA
>CAKNXH010058915.1:53986-70014 GCA_932178445.1 Andricus quercusramuli
CGGATAAGAATATGAACACATGCACAGCCATGCCATGCATTGCCAGTAACGTGTCAGTACGCCGGCAACCGTCGAACGAAGCGGTTTGGGTGTTTTTGTTGTCCTTCGTTCCGTAAAATTCAGAGAAAAGTCTTCGAAAAACGTGCAAAGGTGCCTCTTTTCAAAAAAAAGTTGTACACTTGGAATATCATCCATTGAGACATTTTCTCCTCAGGGTATTATCCCTTTCAACAACTGGCAAGAAGAACGAGTCCACCACTGAATCCCTTTTCGATTACCTCGCCTGAATGCTAACCTTTTGGGTATGTACGTCTACATCAGGGGCGTAACTAACATTTTCTTAACACTAGTTTGCTCACAACTCACCCTTAATTCACGTAAACAAAAAATCTCTGAGAGTCATTTAAAAATTAGAAGATTCGTGTGAGTAAATTTGGCGTTCAAGGGGGAGAAAATCGTTATCGGAAATTTTCTATGCTTTCGCTTAAAGCTAGCTGTATGCTCAAAAATGTAATTTAAGGAGGGATTTTCTGCGAAGATAGTTTTACAGTGTTACATAATCTTTAGGAAATTCTGGTAGCATTTTCGTAATGTGATACTGTTGTGATAAATGTAAAAATTTTTGGTGTAAAATGATATTCTTAGGTTGACCTTTCAAGAGAAACAATTAGTTTTTTGGAGTTTTCCTTACTATCATTAATTATTCATTATTAAATTTGAAAAGTAGCTCTGAAATATTTTACAAAGGTCTGAAAATTCAATAAAGAGGGGTTTGAAATTGGCCCTGAAAATAAATTGTAATGGTAGAGACTCGAGGATATTAATCTCCATTAGGAAATACTGCCTTGACCAATATCAGACATGATTTTGATTGAATAATGCTCATCAGAATCAAATAAATCAGACTGTCAAATTTTCAAGTTCATCCGGAAGATATGTATATGTTACTGATAAAAGTTGAAATTTTATGTGCGCGAAATTCAAATCTTTATCACGAAAGATATTATAAATTTGTTTGAATTTTTTTTTGTTTGGTAAAAATATAAATATAAAAAATATCAACGGCGATACCGCGCTGAAAAGACCAGTTCCCGTTAGATCACTGAAGTTAAGCAGTGTTGGGCGCGGTTAGTACTTGGATGGGTGACCGTACGGGGAATACTGCGTGTTGTTGACCCGTCGTGGGTGTGGTGGACCCACACTGGTAGTATTTATCCACCGAGAAACACTAACCGAATCGGGTAGTGAGGCAATGAACTTTCGAGTTCGAAATGCTAATCAATTTTTTTTTTTTTTTTGTAAAAATTCGTCTTTTTCGTTTGAATATTCATCTTTGTAGATTCCAAATTTAACTGTTTGGTAGAAAATTAATTCTTTTGTTGACAATTTTTGTAAAAAATGATTTATTATTAATTATTAATTAATTTAATATTATTATTCGTTTTTTTTGTTGTAAAAAATCGTCTTTTGGTTTGAAAATTTGGTTAATTTTGTTTTCTTTCTTCCTTGAAAATTCATCTTTTTGTTCTGTGTTTTTATCCGTATAAGGTGAAAATTAACATTTTTGGTTGAAAACTCATTTTTGAGTTAAAAATTCAACTGTTTTGTAAAATATTTGTCTTTTTGCTTGAAAATTCAACAATTTGGTTGCATTATTGTTCTTTCTTAGTTAAAAATAGATAAATAGATATGAATCTCAATGTTTTATTTGTGCCAAATTTTGATTCAGCTTGAATCGAAAATTCGTCTTTTGGATTGAAAATTTAAGAATTTGGTTGAAAATAAACTTTTTTTTGTTGAAAATTAATCATTTCTGGTTGAAACTTGTTGTCAAACAATTATTTATCATTAATTATGAATTCATTCTTTTTTTAACCAGTGATTAATTATTTAATTTTTGTGTTGTAAAAAATTGCCTTTTTTGTTGAAAATTCAACAATTTTGTTGATTTTTTTTCTTTCTTGGTAAAATTAAATTATTATATATTATATTGTAATAATTAAATTTAGCGTTTGGGTAGAAAATTCAACTATTTGATTGAAAATTCATATTTTCGTGTGGAAAATTTTGGTTAAAAAATTATTAATTATTAATCAATTATTATTAGTTATTTATTATTACTATTTTTACTTAGTTTAAACAAAAATTGTTTTTTTTTTGCGTGATAATTCAACAATTTTGTTGATATTGTTTTCTCTCTTTGTTGAAGTTAAAATTTCAACAATTTTGTAGAAAATTGATCTGTTTGCTTGAAAATGAACTTTTTAAATTAAAAATTCACGTTTTTGGGTTGAAAATATAACTGTTTCATCAAAAAATAGTATTCTTGCTTGAAAATTGAACTATATGATTGAAAATAATTTTTTTTAGTTGAAAATTACTATTTTCGGTTTGAAAATGCTGGTAAAAAATGATTAATTATTAGTTAATTCTTATTTTTACTTTGTTTATTAAAAAATTGTATTTTTGGCTTGAAAATTCGTCTTTTCGATTGGTACATTTATCTTTATAAAGTGAAAATTAAATCATTTGGTAGAAAATTGAACTGTTTTGTTGAACTTTCCTATTTTTTGTTGAAAATATAACTTTTTCCTAAGCAATTCGTCTTTTTGCTTGAAAATTCAACAATTTTATTGAATTTTTTTTTCTTTCTTGGTTAAAAATTCGTCTCTATTTGATAATTCGTCTTTTTAGTTCGAACCTTCATTTTTGTAGAATAAAAATTCAATAATTCGCTAGAAAATTAAACTATTTGATTAAAAATTGAACTATTCGGATGACAATTAAGTTTTTCGTTGAAAATTTTCAACTGTTATGTACAAAATTTGTCTCTTTGGGTAGAAAATTGACCAATTTGGTTCAAAAAATAACTTTTTTGTTGAAATTCATACTTAAGAAATGAAAATATGACTGTTTCAAAAAAATTCCACCTCTTTTTCCTCGAAAATTCAACAACATGGTTGAATTTTTTTCTTTCTTGGTTGAAAATTCGTCTTTGTTAAACATTCATCTTTTTAGTTTGAATATTTATCTTTGTAGTTTACAAATTTAACAATTTGATAGAAAATTCAACTATTTGGCTGAAAATTGAACTATTTGGTTGAAAATAAACTTTTTTGTTGTTGTAGATGAATCTTCATGTTATATTTGTAAAGTTAGTTAACATCTGTAAACAAATGTCTAATTTCCATACTATATACAAGCGAGTAATGCGGCGCGGACGGCCATTTTTATGGTAAAATGTCGAAATGTTGAATATTGTATGTTCATAACTTTTGATTCTAATCACTCCCAAGATAGAACCTCCAATTTATGTTTTTCAACTACAAATGAATATGGTTATATCTGATTTAACTGAACTTGTGTTTTCGCTTATTGGAAAATTATTTTTAATCTTCAAACAGCTAAAATTGATAGTGCGCGCCCCATTACCCAACAGGTAGGGTGAGTTTAAGCACGTGGACTTTTTTTGAAGACTTTTTTATATAAATAAAGTACAGCTTAGATATTTATGTATTTACGTGTTTCAAATTTTGCCCTTACATTATGGAATATATTTTTCTTTCTTTCGATTAATATATGCTATGCGCCCTGCATTAGCCGCTTCTCCCCTATATATTAGAATATACTTGTTATTTTTCCGTATAGCTGCATACAGAATTCATTTTGAGTTATTTTTTATCGTGTAATTAATTTTTTTAGTAAATTATTCTGAACCTAAACAATTTTTAAACCATTTAACTATTTTATCAGATTTAGCGCCACTTTTAGCACTTATCTCATCAACTTTCCTGGATCCAATAACACTTTCTAGAAAAACAAATACTGGGAATAATTATAGTTTTCAACAAAGGAGTAATATCTGCTGAGAAAGTTGAATATTATGCTAAGAATTTTTTGTATGGGCAACTTTAAAAAAAAAAGCTTTCGATCGGCATATACTGGGTATTTTTTTAACTTGACACGTCGAAATATCTAAAAAAAATACGCATCCTGTGAAAAAAATATCCGTAATTAAAACTTTATATAATAAAAATAAAAGTCACGAATTTCATAAAGGAGATTCTGTATCTGTGATCAAAAATTGGGGTTCCCATTTGAAATTACAATGTTGAAAAAAACGAAGGAAAGAGTTGATAATAAAGTACTTTCATTGTAACTTTAAAAGGTCCTTAATTTAAAATTATTTTAGTTTGAAGACTTCCTGTTAAATACCTTTAGTTTCCAAATTAAGTTTGAAAAAACAGCAAAATACTTTTAGACAGTTACAAATTAAAAACGTCTAAAATTTTTGATTTTAAATAATAAAACTCTTCATAGTTAATAATTTGAAATCAAAACTTAAAATTGGACAATTCCAATATTTATTATTAAATATTTGTTAATGTATTATTCATCAACAATATCAATATTTTACCTCTCACAAAAAGAAATGACTAAAATTAAATTATTTCGGAAAATTTATTTCAAATGAAAAACATCTGATAACTCTCCATTGTAAAAAAAATTTCAAATAAAAACTTAAAGTTGAAATATTTCTTATTATATGGTATTCATCAACAATAATAATATACATAATATTATTCGACCCCTTACAAAAAGATGTTACAAAAATTGAATTTTAAAAGCTTCCACTATTTAAAAAAAAAACAATAGATTCAGAAATCTAATTTTACAAATTTTCAGCTTTGAAAACTTGAATTTGAAATCCTTGACTTTTGAAGACTTCTGATTTGATTCTGGGAAATTCGAAGCATTTTAAAAAAATCATTAAATTTTTAAGAGATTGTCCTTTAAAGATCTTCTAATTTTTAGCGTTTGAATTGTAATTTATTCAATTCTGAATAGATCACTGATATGAAATTGTACATTTTTGAATGTTTTATTTTGAAACGGTGTCTACTTTTGAAGCCCTTAGATTGAATTTTGTTTAAATTAGAAGACTTCCACTTTTTAATTGTTCTTTTCAAATAATTCTGAATGCTTCAAATAAAAAAGAAAAATTAATTAAAATTTTTAGTTATTTTTTCAAAATTAATTTTTATGATTATAGTAAATTATTCTGAAGATACACATTTTTTCAAATATTTGTATATTTCATCAGATTCAGCACCACTTTTTAAACTTGTCGCATCAACTTTCCTGGATCCAATAACGCTTTCTAGAAAAACAAATACTGCGCATAATTATAGTTTTGAACAATGCAGTAATATCCGCTGAGAATGTTAAATATTATGTTAAGAATTTTTTTTATGTCAAACTTTTTTAAAAATAAAACTTTGATCGGCATCTATATTATAAAAGCAATATTTAAAATTGCAGGAAAAATGTTTGTACATAATAAAAGGAAAGAGTGGATAATAAAGTACTTTCATTGTAACTTTGAAAAGTCCTTAATTTTTAATCATTTTATTTTGATATCATCATTTGAATCACGTTTATTTTTAAATTAAAATATGAGAAATAGCTAAATGCTTTTGGACAACTTGAAATTAAAATCGTCTGAAATTGAATTTTAAATTATAAAACTCTCCGTCGTTGAAAAATTTCAAATGAAAGCTAAAAATTTCAATATTTCTTATTGTATAGTATTTATCAACAATAGTAATATTTAACCCCTCACAAAAAGAATTTGCAATAATTGAATTTTAAAAGTTTTCACTGTTTAAAAAAAGTTATAGATTCACAATTCTAATTAAAAAAATTATACAGTTTTGAAAGATTGAATTTGGAATTCGGAATCATTAACTTTTGAAGGCTTATGATTTGATTCTGAAATTCTAAGCATTTCGAACAAAAATCATTCAAGTTTTGATTCTCTTTTCAAGATTTTCTAATTTGTTAGACTTCCATTTTTTAATTACCAATTTTTAATAATTCTAAATGAGTTCTCAACTCATTAAATTGAATATTTTAATTTTGGACTTTCTTTCGAAAATTTGTTATTTGCATAAACTGCGAAATATTTTCGAATATTCTTAGACTTAAGTGGCCACTCTGAACAAATATTTGTAATAAATTTAACATTGATATTACGTAATTTTTCACGGGTCATTAACTTTTTTGAACTGATATTGTCGCAGTGTATTCATAGAGTCTCTTTTCTACAACGTGATGCCTTATTCATCATTTAAATGATTATAAATAAACTATAGAGTATAAATTTGCGCACGAAGGATCTTGCGAATGAATTTATATTCATGCATCTAAAATAGATACCGGCCGTCTCATATGACGATTGCGTCTATCAATGTGTATTTTTATAAATATTACCATTTGCGAACAACGATTAAGTACATAAATTGGAAATCTTTCTTCAAACATACAAATTTAAAAAAGCAAAAAGGTATATTATATTAGTAAAGTGTATAATCTTGATATTAAATAATTTTTTATTCACTTCACACCATCTTATCTATAGAGAGTATGATTAGATTACAATGTGTGCATTATTTTACAGTTCAGTAAGTTTAAATCCAATTTTATGAGATATGGTGAAAGTTATGACATACAACATATAGTTTCGCAGTGATTTTGCATCTTTCTTCCTTTTTTTGTATACTTATCTTCGCCAGTAACATTCCAAATTGGAATCGTCAAATTTTATTCTTATACAGAATGACGTCATTCAGTGAATAAAAGAATTGCGAAATGATAGAAAAGAGTTGAGATTACCGGGTCAAATGGGACCGATATTTTCGTGTTTTTTGTTGTTGTTGAGATAACTACGTTAATTTAATCTTGGCAAATGTAAATAGTTACAGATCTTCATAATTATTATTTTCTATCATTGTTTGCTATTCGCTTTATTGAATGAATTTTATGTTGCAATTATAAGTAATTATTTACTTCCTTTGAAGATGATACTGATGATTTTCGTTATACCTAATAGATAAAAATAATTTAAATTTTATCGCTTCTGTGTGAATGTGAATCATGACTTTCATAATCGGAAAAAGGAGGCAATAAATTATCTACGTTTTATATCACTCTAACTTTGAAACGGATCAGGAAAAGCTGTCAGCGTTGTAATAAATAAAATGTGTCGGTATAATTATGTGGATCGATCGGATATACCACTACTTTACCTTTGTAGCACGTTAGCCCCAGTTTCATTAAAAGGGATTCAGATCACTGCGTAAATTCATTGTTATGTAACAATCGATAGTAGAAAATAATTTAGGATTCATTTTTTTATTTTACACTTTTAAATTTAGAGAGCCTCGTAAACGAAACTCTTATTTTTATATTCAAAATATAATGATATTACTTTTTTATTAAAAAAATGTAAAAGTACAGGAAAGTCATGGTTTTTGAGGGAAAAAGTGAGAAAACAATATGCAACATTGTCCTAAATGATGTGAGATTAGAACAAGTTGACAAGTACGTATATCTAGGTAGTCTATTCACTAGCGACGGAAAAATAGATGGGGAATTAGATAGGCGCATAAATAAGGGTAAGCAGGTTATCGGTAGAGCAGGATCCATCCTCACGAATAAAAACATATCAAAAAAAGCTAAAATGGCCATACATAATTCCATATTCGTACCAACTGTACTATACGGTAGTGAGGCATGGACCTGTCAAGAAAAGGACAGGAGAAAAATCAACGCGATCGGCATGAAACCTCTGCGCATAATATGCGGGAAAACACTGATGGACAAAGTCCGAAACGAGATAATCCTCAAAGAATGTGGTACAGGAGACACGCTAGTTGACATATGGGAAAGAAATCAGTTAAGATGGTTCGGACATCTTGAAAGAATGAAAGATGAACGACTGACGAAGCAAGTATATAAAGGTAAAGTAAATGGCAGAATGCCCAGAGGTAGACCGCCGAAAGAATGGTTAGAATCTGTAAATGAGACATTGATCCGAAGAGACATAAGAAGTCATAGGAACAGAAGAGCTTGCATGAAGAAATGCATGGACGTAAATGAAGCTAGAGTAGTATGCCAGGACAGAAATGTGTGGCGACAAATAGTTTATAAGCAGAGTGACAATAGAGTGAATGATGCCTGAAACAAAGACCTTGGATACTAATGGGCCCAAGTGGGGAACCATACATAACAATTTTGTGAGGCTCCTCACTTGGGGTGATCGCTAGAGAGATTGATCAGCAACCTGGGTCGGAGCAGTGTTGCGGAGTGAACGTGTTATTTGAATAAATAACACGAAAACTCCAGATCAATCTAAAATATCTATACCATAACACATATACCTATATACCTATCTACCTTATACCATATAACGACCTACTTTACACCTATATACCCATCCCACTACTTTCCAACCGAGTAAGTCACGCCTACCCCGAAAGGGAAATGGCTTAATGGTATAATAACAGGTTTTGAGTCGTCTAGGAGGCTTTAAAAAAATTAATTTATTAATTAAGGAGAGAAACTACGGAGTTCCAAATTTTTCTTCACACCTACCGTAGTTTTTTCAAACAAATTGATATTTTTATTCGCGCGATTTAAAATTTCTCTAGTTTAAACTATCAAGCTAGCTTCCTTTAGAAAAAATTACTGACATTTCAGTAAATATGACTTATTTCTGACGAGTGTAGTAAAATTTTACTGTTTCGAATTAACAATTTTTTGAGCCCCTCTCTCTATAAAATTGGAATATTTCACTGAGAATTAGTGACTCATTTCTTAAGATTCTATCAGTGATCCTGTCTCTAAAACTTCAGTAACTTTTTCAAGGTTGCTAAAAAATCCCAATTTGGAAATCTGACTTTCCCAGATTTTTTCCTAACCCGTTTTTATTTTGCCTGAACTTTATCAATTTTTCTTTCATACTACCCAGAAAGACGAATTTTTACCAAAATAAGTGAAGGTTCAAGTAAAATAATAAATTTTCAAGTTAAACAATTAACTATAAACAAAAAAAAAAGAATTTTCTACAATATTCTGATAAGAAGAAGAAAGTTAACTTTTCACCAAGAAAGACGAATTTTTTAACAAAATAAATGAAGATTCAACTAAAAAAGATCAATTTTAAGTAACAAAATTAACTTTGAAACGAGAAAAAATAATTTTCAAGAAAATAATTACATTTAAAAAATAAATAAATTTTCAAAAAATATGAAAATTTTCAACCAGACGTGAATCTTCAATAAAAAAATGAATTTTTAATAAAAAGTGTAATAGTTGATATTTACACACAAAAAATATGAAAAATTTTATATATTTACAGTTTAATTAAACTATAGAATAATAATTTTTCAACAAACTAGTTAAATCCTTAACCAAAACAAATTAATATTCAAGTCAAAGAGACGAATTGCTTACAAAAGATTTGAGTTTTCAACCCCAAAATATAATTTTTTAACAGAAAAGTTAATTTCCAACAAAATGGTTAAATTTTGAAGCTAAAAAAAATTGTCTACAAAAAAGTTGAAGTTTCAACCCAAAAATATGAATTTTCTACCAAACATTGAATTTTCAACCAAAAAGATGTATTTTCTGGCAAAAATGGAATAGTTTAATTTTCAGTTAAAAAATAATTTTTAATAAATAAAAACGAATGTTTAACAAAAAAGTTGAAGTTTTGAACAAGAAGCTAAATAAACCTTTTGATTAAAAAAAATGAATTTCTAATCAAATAGCTGAATGCTTTTAATCTGTAAATATAATTTTTCAACCAAAAAGATTAACTTTTTACCAAAAAAGACAAATTGTCAACCAAAGTGATGATTTTTCAACAAAGAATAATTATTTTCCACCAAAAAGATATTTAACAACAACCACTTTTTTAAAAACACTTTCTAACCAAAGAAATGAATTTTCAAAATCAAAAAAATTAATTATTCACCAAGACGATTAATATTCTACCACAAAAAACGATGATGAATCTTCAAGCAAACAGTTGCATTTTTAGCCAAACAATATGAATTTTCTACAATAAGAGATGAATTTTTAAACCAAAAGACCAATTTCCAACAAAACAGTTGAATTTTTGATAAAAGAGAATGACTTTTGAACTGACATTCCCTGATTTAGCCTGACCATTGAATTCTCGTAAAATGAGTTATTGATTCTCAGCGAAATTTCACTGATCTAAATTTAGAGAGAACATTTAGATATTATCTGCTTATAGAAAACAGATTTTATTCTGTAGACGAGAAGGAAAATTGTTTGAAGTTTGATTCGCATATTAGTCGCCTTTCACACAAAAATATCCTTGAAGATTTGCCCAGACCTGTTTAGTCTACCGTATGCCAATATCATTAAAATTGCATATTTCACGTCATTCTCCAGTGATTTTGCAAAAGCGAAATTTCTCTCTGCTTGTTGACTATCACGCAGTTATTATTCCTAATTACTGCTTAAGCATAGTACGGACGCACACACCGCCAATTTAGTCCCGACTTTGTGAATTATGCTATTCTATTCATCTATTCACCTATATGGAAAAATAAATAAAAAATAACGAGCGGAAGGTTTTATGACCGAGTTGCTCTGATTTTTTTTTGCAGAAAGATGCTTGATAATTTTAGATCTGTCGAAAAAGAATCTATAAAATTGTAAAGAATTTTTGTTAATTACATGATTTAACAAAATACTAGGAAAAGTCCTAGTCCGTTAAAAAGATATTCAAGTTTTTTTTGCATGTTTGGAAGAAATTAAAAAATATTTTATAAATTTTCGGAAAGATTTTAAAATATTTGTATTGTTTTCAAATCTTCTGAAAATCTCTAAATATTTTTTAAATGATTCAAATTTTTCCTATATTTTTTCCTAATTCTGCAAAATTAACTTAAAATTAATTAAATATAAATTACTTGAAAATTAAATTAATCAATTAATCTTTCTAAATAAACCCTAATTTATTTCAAAAAATAAAAAAAAAATGTCAAATAAAAATATTCCAAGTTTTTGTCCGTATTTTCATTCTTTTCGTCTCTTTAAAAGTGTGAAAAAGTTTAAAACATATAGTGGGGTAGCAGAATGTTAAGAACAAAATTATTTTCCTATATTAAAACATCATTTATAATTAAATTTTTCGCACACTTTTTTTATCAATTGTTATCTCTTTTCGTGGCAATTAAAATTTTATTAATAATTAATAAAATTGCAAGAACTGTTTGTACAGGCTCCACAAATTTTCAGGATAGTTTGTAAAGGTAAGGTCTCCTTTCTTATAAATTAAAATTGAAAAATACCATCACCACAATAAACAAACTAAGTATTTTCAGTCATCACAGGATGTCACTTATTCACCTTTTTCCACCTATTTTGAAATTTGTCATCTATTTCACGTTTTTTGGGAATTATGTTATTTTTTAATGAAAAAAAGATGATACAAAGTTGTCCTATTTAATACAAAAAAAAATTCCAAGTCATAAATATTAACATCATAAAAAGTATGACGCAAGCTATCACAAAAGAGTTAGTGATCTTTAAACTTTGGCATTATTTAAATTAATATGTACAGAAATTTCATTTTTCCGTCTTGCATCTGATAGAACTTTTAGTTTTCTTTCTAAATCCGGCAAAAAACTCTTTGAACAACTTCAAAATAAACAAAATAAGTCTCTTGATGTTTTTTTAAAGCGTTATGTTCCAAATGTTTACTAAAATATAAACAAAATGGGTTAGAAAAGTAATGTATCAAAATAATAATTTCCATGCTGTCGTAAAAAAAACTGGTATTTTTAGAATTAATTAATGATATTTAAAACTGAACTGTAGTTCGCGTGTTAAAAATGGAACAATTTGCAAATTCGAACGTTAACAATTGAACTTTTCAATTCGAAGGCCTTAGTCGTTAAACAAATGTAAACGCCCGATTGAAACTTTATAAACTATTTTCATTTTTCAAATAATTTCAAAATAATATATTCACAATTAAACGTTTTTATTCAACTTAAAATCCTATTAAAATATTATTTCAGTCTAAAATATTCTATTTCTAACTCATTCAATTTTGAAATGTTCATATTTGAAAAAGAACAATTTTTTAATAGTTAGCAATTTTTTACCGTTCATTTAAAATGAGGAATTATAAATCAAATATTCAAAATTAAACAGTTTGAAACTGAATTGTTTGAAATAGAAACCCTTGAATCGTTCAAATTTCAGAGTGCTTAATTAAAATTTTAAACGTTGCAGTTTTAATTGTTTCAATAAAAAATTTGTGATTTGTAAGTTAAAATGTTGAATTTTCATGTATTAATAATAATTCAACAATTATTAATTGGAAATGACTTGCAATGAAAATAATTTAACTTCTAATTTAAAAAGTGTTTAGTGTAAAAAAAACATTTTTAATCGTTCAATTCTTAAATATAATAATAATAAATCATTTTAAATATTCCGAGGAATCTTACAGAAAATTTTGTATTACTTTTAAAGCTTTCAAAATCCTTAAAATTTTCAAATTTTTCCGTTCAAAATCTTCAAAAAAGTACGCTCTGTTTTGAAATATTTTTCCCTTTAAATTAATTTTTGAAAATGAAATATTATTTGAAATTTGTCTAGGAATCTTTAAACAAACTTTTTATTCTCCCGAAACATTTCAACAGTCTTACAAAGCTTCGTTTTTTTCGTAATCTTCAAAAATCTACATTTTATTTTACATTTTTCGAAGTCTCAGCAGCAAAGAAGAAAACTGAAATCAGCCACTAAAAGCTATATTCACACAATGTTGCAACCAATTGTTTTCGACAACAATGTATCTGAAATCTTGTTACAATAACTTGTTATTTGTTAAAAGATTTCGAACACCCAAGTTCGAGATACAATTAGATTCTAAGATCTATGAGCGAGGAAATAAGTATTATCAAATACCTCGAAAAATACTATTTTGTAAACTCCCCGAAATCTTTCCAAGTTGCAAAATATTTGTTATCTCTTCATAACCTCTTAAATTCCTAAATATCTTTTAAACTGGCTTGATTTTTTCTTACAATTTTGAAAAATCATTCAAAAATTAGAAATTTTTCTGAAAATCTTCCACATTTTATTGTTCTCTTGAAACCTTTCAAAATTCTTCAAAAACTTCTAAAGTTTTTTTTTGAATGTTTAAAAATCTACATTTTGTTTTAAAACATTTTCAATCTTTTCAAATTTAAACATATTTTTAAATCTTTTCAAATTTTCTGAGTATCTCTTGAATTTACTCGGGTTAAAAAAAATTGATCTTGCCAAAGTGAAACATTTTGCTTTAAAATCTTCTATACTCTTTTTCGATATTTTAGGAAATCAATTGAAATGTTTCCAAATCTTTTTCAATTTTCTCTTAAAATTCATTTTTCAAAATAAAAAATCATTGAACTTTTTCCCGTCAATCTTAAGAAAATCCCTTTTTGAATCTTTTCAGTACTTCTAAACCTTATAAATATTCTCTTAAAATTATCGTTTCAAAGTAAAAAATCGTTTAAAATTTCTCGGTTTTTTCGACCCACTTTGAAATCTTCAAAACCTAAAATTAACCTTTTAAAATAAAACCTAAAACCGTTTTAAATTTTCTCAGAAATATTACAAAAACTTGAATCTCTTCAAATCTTTAAAAATTATTAAAAATCTTATTTTTTCGAATTCTTCAAAATAAGTTTTAGTCAATAATTTATTTCTTCTTATCTCTTTGAAAAGTTTACCAAATATAGTGTGGTAGTAAAATTTGCGAATTGTTAAGAACAGAATTAATTCCCAATATTAAAAAATTATTTATACTAATGGGCCCATGTGGGAAACCATACATAACAATTTTTTGAGGCTCTTCACTTGGGGTGATCGCTGGAGAGATTGATCAGCAACCTGGGTCGGAGCAGTGTTGCGGAATAAACGTGTCATTTAAACAAACAAAACGAGAATTCCAGATCAATCTAAAATATCTATACTTGACACCTATATACCATATACCTACCTACTTTACACCTATATACCTGTATACACACTACTATTTTCCAACCGAGCAAGTCACGCCTACCCCGAAAGGGAAATGGCCTAATGGTATAATAATAATAATCATCATTTACAGTTAAAACGTTCTCTTTTATCCATAATGTTTAGAAATCATGGTACAAAAATTCTCATCTTACTTTGTTACTTTCGTCTCATTGTATCGATTGAGAGACCAATTAAAATTTATTTTGAAATTCTGTTATTACCTTTGTATCTCATAGCTGATATTTTTTGTTAATTGGAAAAATACATATTGCTAAAAACACTTCGACTGGCCTGGTGACTTATATAATTTATGACATTTGTGATATTCGCGGATGTTTGGCTTCGTTTAGTCTAATCAAGAAGAGCAAAAAAAAATTATCGTGGGTCAAAATGATTGAAAACAGAGCCTGAGTAAACTGAGAAATATGCAAATTACGATTTTTTACAGTTTGAGTCAATTCTTCATTGCTTATAGAAATTTTAACTTCTTATTACTGAGTCCTTCAAATTTTTTTCAAAAAAATCATTACTTCATCCACATTTTTTCATTTTCAAATAAGGCCACTTTTATCGTTACTTTTTTGCATTTTTTTCTTGTTGCTTTAATCAAATGTTCTCATTTTTCTACATTTTTAATGTGTTGCATTGCAGTTACAATTTGACTAAATGGAATTTCAGAGTTCTATTTTTTTAAATACATACATACACATTAAACAAAAAAAATATATATAAATATAAGTTCAATAATCAATAAAACAGCGTGTTTACTAACGGGGGAATTCCAGGGGCCAGGACGGAACCTAGGAATTAACCGGAAATCCAAACGGATCCTGAGAAAATTGGGTAAATCCCAGACTTTTAGGTCCAACCGAAAAATCCCCTCCAAATTGTAAAAAATTAATTATTTTATTATTCCTAGTTGAAAAATAAAAAAAAATGTTTATCAATTTACTGAATTTATAAAGATAGAGAATATTAAAACTTGTAAATATTGTTCACAACCTAAAAACATGCTGCCTCTTGTAGCAAAAAAAAATCTGAATTGTAGAAGTAATTTCTAAACAATCGATAACTCATATAGATTTGTTTTTTTGCTGCAATGTTTTTTACATGAAAATTTGTTAGATAAACATATTTCAAGAAACGAATAAAAATAAAATTGTTTGATTAAAAATTTTTGATTATATTTACTCAATGAGAATTCCCCAAAAAATATTATGTTCGAGATACAAAGTTCATCTTTTTAAATAAAATAGCTATTCATCAGAGACTATAAAATTATTCTCTTGATTACAAGTTCGGGGACTTAATATTTATGATCGGGAAACCTGGTAATTTCGTGGACAGATAGTAGAACATACTCATACTTAATTTGATAAAAAATTGTATTTATTATAGATATAAATAGATAACTGGTAAACCTTCTATCCACTTGGGTGATTGGCTTCTAACTTGGAACAGTGACCTTTGTTGCCATGACATTGAAGTATAGAAAGACAAGTTTCCTGTATCGTAAAGTCAGGCATAAATTGATACGCATTTGAGAAGCTGCGTCCGTGAAAAAATAAAAATCAAACATTAAATGAAAGTAACATGAATTAACAAATAAAACTTCGTGCGTGATGACTTGAAATATGCGGGTGATCTAGTGAGAGAATGGGGGGGGGGGGGGGGACAAAAATTGCCTTGTTCACTCGCGAGGTCGATAAATCGAACCATGGCCTGCAGGTGAACCACGAATGGCCTTGAGCATTCACTTTTTTCACGTATTTTTTATGGTCACACAATGTTCAACCATATTCTTATTTTTATTTATAGGAAAATAAAAGAAAATTGATTAAAGTCGAAGTTACTCGAGACGTCCAGTCTCGCACTATAAAATAAAAAAATAAATGAGTAAAAATGTGAATATAATATAATGAACCAGAACTTCCTTCACAAATTTAGAAAAAGCTTAACATGGCCGTATAGTAGAAAAAAGTCCTTTTTCTTGATAAATAATATCCTCGTATGGTTATATTTCATTTAAATTTTTTAATATAAAATACAAAGGGCCTAGCCGGTTAAGCATGTAAAATCTGCCCCCGCACGTATCAAGTTCAAATTTACGTCATAGTTTCATGCCCATG